>OX451740.1:450446096-450458596 GCA_948472305.1 Vicia faba
GTTGTTTATTTGACGTTGTTGTTGTTGTTGTTGTTTATTTGACGTTGTTGTTGTTTATTTGATGTTATTGTTGTAGACGTTGTTGTTGTTGTTGTTTATTTGACGTTGTTGTTGTTGTTGTTTATTTGACGTAGTTGTTGTTGTTTACGTTGTTGTTGTTGTTGTTTATTTGACGTTTTTGTTGTTGTTGATGTTGTTGTTGTTTATTTGACGTTGATGTTGTTGTTGATTTGACGTTGTTGTTGTTGTTTATTTGACGTTGTTGTTGTAGTTGTTATTGTTGTTGTTGTTGATTTGACGTTGTTGTTGTTGTTTATTTGACGTTGTTATTGTTTATTTGACGTTGTTGTTGTAGTTGTTGTTATTTATTTGACGTTGTTGTTGTTGTTGTTTATTTGACATAGTTGTTGTTGTTGTTATTGTTGTTGTTGTTGTTGTTGTTTATTTGACGTTGTTGTTGTTGTTGACGTTGTTGGTGTTGTTGTTTATTAGACATTGTTGTTATTGTTGTTGACATTGTTGTTGTTGTTTAATTGACGTTGTTGTTGTTTATTTGACGTTGTTGTTGTTGTTTATTTGACGCTGTTGTTGTTGTTTATTTGACGTTGTTTTTGTTATTTGACGTTGTTGTTGTTGTATTTGTTGTTGTTGTTGTTCTTTATTTGACGTTGTTGTTGTTGTTTATTTGACGTTTTTGTTGTTGTTGATATTGTTTTGTTGTTGTTGTTGTTTATTTGACGATGTTGTTGTTGTTGTTATTTATTTGACGTTGTTGTTGTTAATGTTTATTTGACAATGTTGTTGTTGTTGTTGTTGTTGTTTATTTGACATTATTGTCGTTGTTGTTGTTGACGTTGTTGTTGTTGTTTATTTGACATTGTTGTTGTTGTTTATTTGACGTTGTTGTTGTTGTTTATTTGACGTTGTTATTGTTGCTGTTTATTTGACGTTGTTGTTGTTGATGTTGACGTTGTTGTTGTTGTTATTGTTTATTTGACGTTGTTGTTTTTGTTTATTTGACGTTGTTGTTGTTGTTGACATTGTTGTTGTTGTTGTTTATTTGACGTTTTTGTTGTTGTTGATGTTGTTGTTGTTTTTGTTGTTGTTTATTTGACGTTGTTGTTGTTGTTGTTATTGTTGTTGTTTATTTGACGTTGTTGTTGTTGTTGTTATTGTTATTGTTGTTGTTGTTCTTTATTTGACGTTGTTGTTGTTTATTTGACGTTGTTGTTGTTGTTGTTTATTTAACGTTGTTGTTGTTGTTGTTTATTTGACGTTGTTTTTGTCGTTGTTTTTGTTATTTATTTGACGTTGTTGTTTTTGTTGTTTATTTGACGTTGTTGTTGTTGTTGTTTATTTGAGGTTGTTGTTCTTGTTGTTGACATTGTTGTTGTTGTTTATTTGACGTTGTTGTGTTTGTTGATGTTGTTGTTGTTGTTGTTGACGTTGTTGTTGTAGTTGTTGTTTATTTGACGTTGTTGTTGTTATTTATTTGACATTGTTGTTGTTGTTGACGGTGTTGTTGTTGTTGTTGTTGTTTATTTGACGTTGTTGTTGTTGTTGTTTATTTGACGTTGTTGTTGTTTATTTGATGTTATTGTTGTAGACGTTGTTGTTGTTGTTGTTTATTTGACGTTGTTGTTGTTGTTGTTTATTTGACGTAGTTGTTGTTGTTTACGTTGTTGTTGTTGTTGTTTATTTGACGTTTTTGTTGTTGTTGATGTTGTTGTTGTTTATTTGACGTTGTTGTTGTTGTTGATTTGACGTTGTTGTTGTTGTTTATTTGACGTTGTTGTTGTAGTTGTTATTGTTGTTGTTGTTGATTTGACGTTGTTGTTGTTGTTTATTTGACGTTGTTATTGTTTATTTGACGTTGTTGTTGTAGTTGTTGTTATTTATTTGACGTTGTTGTTGTTGTTGTTTATTTGACATAGTTGTTGTTGTTGTTATTGTTGTTGTTGTTGTTGTTGTTGTTGTTGTTTATTTGACGCTGTCGTTGTTGTTGACGTTGTTGGTGTTGTTGTTTATTAGACATTGTTGTTATTGTTGTTGACATTGTTGTTGTTGTTTATTTGACGTTGTTGTTGTTTATTTGACGTTGTTGTTGTTGTTGTTGACGTTGTTGTTATTGTTGTTGTTGTTGTTGTTTATTTGACGTTGTTGTTGTTGTTGTTGTTTATTTGACGTTGTTGTTGTCGTTGTTGTTGTTGTTTATTTGACGTTGTTGTTGTTGTTGTTGTTGTTGTTGTTATTGTTTATTTGACGGTTTTGTTGTTGTTGTTTATTTAACGTTGTTATTGTTGTTTAGTTGACGTTGTATTTGTTATTTGACGTTGTTGTTGTTGTTGTATTTGTTGTTGTTGTTGTTCCTTATTTGACGTTGTTGTTGTTGTTGTTGATGTTTATTTGACGTTTTTGTTGTTGTTGATGTTGTTTTGTTGTTGTTGTTTATTCGACGTTGTTGTTGTTGTTGTTTATTTGACGTTGTTATTGTTAATGTTTATTTGACATTGTTGTTGTTGTTGACGGTGTTGTTGTTATTGTTTATTTGACATTGTTGTTGTGGTTGTTGATGTTGTTGTTGCTGTTGTTTATTTGACGTTGTTGTTGTTGTTGACGTTGTTGTTGTTGACGTTGTTGTTGTTGTTATTGTTTATTTGACGTTGTTGTTGTTGTTGTTTATTTGACGTAGTTATTGTTGTTGACGTTGTTGTTGTTGTTGTTTATTTGACGTTTTAGTTGTTCTTGATGTTGTTGTTGTTTTTGTTGTTGTTTATTTGACGTTGTTGTTGTTCTTGATGTTGTTGTTGTTGTTGTTTATTTGACGTAGTTGTTGTTGTTGTTTATTTGACGTTGTTGTTGTTGTTGTTTATTTGACGTTGTTGTTGTTATTGTTATTGTTGTTGTTGTTCTTTATTTGACGTTGTTGTTGTTTTTGTTTATTTGACGTTGTTGTTGTTGTTGTTTATTTGACGTTGTTGTTGTTGTTTATTTGAGGTTGTTGTTGCTGTTGTTTATTTGACGTTGTTATTATTATTGTTGTTTATTTGACGTTGTTGTTGTTGTTGTTTATTTGACGTTGTTGTTGTTGTTGTTGTTTATTTGACGTTGTTGTTATTGTTTATTTGACGTTTTTGTTGTTGTTGTTTATTTGACGTTGTTGTTGTTGTTTATTTGACGTTGTTATTGTTGCTGTTTATTTGACGTTGTTGTTGTTGTTGTTGACGTTGTTGTTGTTGTTATTGTTTATTTGACGTTGTTGTTTTTGTTTATTTGACGTAGTTGTTGTTGTTGACATTGTTGTTGTTGTTGTTTATTTGACGTTTTTGTTGTTGTTGATGTTGTTGTTGTTTTTGTTGTTGTTTATTTGACGTTGTTGTTGTTGTTGTTTATTTGACGTTGTTGTTGTTGTTGTTGTTGTTGTTATTGTTGTTGTTGTTCTTTATTTGACGTTGTTGTTGTTTATTTGACGTTGTTGTTGTTGTTGTTTATTTAACGTTGTTGTTGTTGTTGTTTATTTGACGTTGTTTTTGTCGTTGTTTTTGTTATTTATTTGACGTTGTTGTTTTTGTTGTTTATTTGACGTTGTTGTTGTTGTTGTTTATTTGAGGTTGTTGTTCTTGTTGTTGACGTTGTTGTTGTTGTTTATTTGACGTTGATGTGTTTGTTGATGTTGTTGTTGTTGTTGACGTTGTTGTTGTAGTTGTTGTTTATTTGACGTTGTTGTTGTTATTTATTTGACATTGTTGTTGTTGTTGACGGTGTTGTTGTTGTTGTTGTTGTTTATTTGACGTTGTTGTTGTTGTTGTTGTTTATTTGACGTTGTTGTTGTTTATTTGATGTTATTGTTGTAGACGTTGTTGTTGTTGTTGTTTATTTGACGTTGTTGTTGTTGTTGTTGTTTATTTGACGTAGTTGTTGTTGTTTACGTTGTTGTTGTTGTTGTTTATTTGACGTTTTTGTTGTTGTTGATGTTGTTGTTGTTTATTTGACGTTGTTGTTGTTGTTGATTTGACGTTGTTGTTGTTGTTTATTTGACGTTGTTGTTGTAGTTGTTATTGTTGTTAATGTTGATTTGACGTTGTTGTTGTTGTTGTTTATTTGACGTTGTTATTGTTTATTTGACGTTGTTGTTGTAGTTGTTGTTATTTATTTGACGTTGTTGTTGTTGTTGTTTATTTGACATAGTTGTTGTTGTTGTTATTGTTGTTGTTGTTGTTGTTGTTGTTGTTGTTGTTTATTTGACGTTGTTGTTGTTGTTGACGTTGTTGGTGTTGTTGTTTATTAGACATTGTTGTTATTGTTGTTGACATTGTTGTTGTTGTTTATTTGACGTTGTTGTTGTTTATTTGACGTTGTTGTTGTTGTTGTTTATTTAACGTTGTTGTTGTTGTTGTTTATTTAACGTTGTTTTTGTCGTTGTTTTTGTTATTTATTTGACGTTGTTGTTTTTGTTGTTTATTTGACGTTGTTGTTGTTGTTGTTTATTTGAGGTTGTTGTTCTTGTTGTTGACATTGTTGTTGTTGTTTATTTGACGTTGTTGTGTTTGTTGATGTTGTTGTTGTTGTTGACGTTGTTGTTGTAGTTGTTGTTTATTTGACGTTGTTGTTGTTATTTATTTGACATTGTTGTTGTTGTTGACGGTGTTGTTGTTGTTGTTGTTTATTTGACGTTGTTGTTGTTGTTGTTGTTTATTTGACGTTGTTGTTGTTTATTTGATGTTATTGTTGTAGACGTTGTTGTTGTTGTTGTTTATTTGACGTTGTTGTTGTTGTTGTTTATTTGACGTTGTTGTTGTTGTTTACGTTGTTGTTGTTGTTGTTGTTGTTTATTTGACGTTTTTGTTGTTGTTGATGTTGTTGTTGTTTATTTGACGTTGTTGTTGTTGTTGATTTGACGTTGTTGTTGTTGTTTATTTGACGTTGTTGTTGTAGTTGTTATTGTTGTTGTTGTTGATTTGACGTTGTTGTTGTTGTTTATTTGACGTTGTTATTGTTTATTTGACGTTGTTGTTGTAGTTGTTGTTATTTATTTGACGTTGTTGTTGTTGTTGTTTATTTGACATAGTTGTTGTTGTTGTTATTGTTGTTGTTGTTGTTGTTGTTTATTTGACGCTGTTGTTGTTGTTGACGTTGTTGGTGTTGTTGTTTATTAGACATTGTTGTTATTGTTGTTGACATTGTTGTTGTTGTTTATTTGACGTTGTTGTTGTTTATTTGACGTTGTTGTTGTTGTTGTTGACGTTGTTGTTATTGTTGTTGTTGTTGTTGTTTATTTGACGTTGTTGTTGTTGTTGTTGTTGTTGTTTATTTGACGTTGTTGTTGTCGTTGTTGTTGTTGTTTATTTGACGTTGTTGTTGTTGTTGTTGTTATTGTTTATTTGACGGTTTTGTTGTTGTTGTTTATTTAACGTTGTTATTGTTGTTTAGTTGACGTTGTATTTGTTATTTGACGTTGTTGTTGTTGTTGTATTTGTTGTTGTTGTTGTTCCTTATTTGACGTTGTTGTTGTTGTTGTTGATGTTTATTTGACGTTTTTGTTGTTGTTGATGTTGTTTTGTTGTTGTTGTTTATTCGACGTTGTTGTTGTTGTTGTTTATTTGACGTTGTTATTGTTAATGTTTATTTGACATTGTTGTTGTTGACGGTGTTGTTGTTATTGTTTATTTGACATTGTTGTTGTGGTTGTTGACGTTGTTGTTGCTGTTGTTTATTTGACGTTGTTGTTGTTGTTGACGTTGTTGTTGTTGACGTTGTTGTTGTTGTTATTGTTTATTTGACGTTGTTGTTGTTGTTGTTTATTTGACGTAGTTATTGTTGTTGACGTTGTTGTTGTTGTTGTTGTTTATTTGACGTTTTAGTTGTTCTTGATGTTGTTGTTGTTTTTGTTGTTGTTTATTTGACGTTGTTGTTGTTCTTGATGTTGTTGTTGTTGTTGTTTATTTGACGTAGTTGTTGTTGTTGTTTATTTGACGTTGTTGTTGTTGTTGTTTATTTGACGTTGTTGTTGTTATTGTTATTGTTGTTGTTGTTCTTTATTTGACGTTGTTGTTGTTTTTGTTTATTTGACGTTGTTGTTGTTGTTGTTTATTTGACGTTGTTGTTGTTGTTTATTTGAGGTTGTTGTTGCTGTTGTTTATTTGACGTTGTTATTGTTATTGTTGTTTATTTGACGTTGTTGTTGTTGTTGTTTATTTGACGTTGTTGTTGTTGTTGTTGTTTATTTGACGTTGTTGTTATTGTTTATTTGACGTTTTTGTTGTTGTTGTTTATTTGACGTTGTTGTTGTTGTTTATTTGACGTTGTTATTGTTGCTGTTTATTTGACGTTGTTGTTGTTGTTGTTGACGTTGTTGTTGTTGTTATTGTTTATTTGACGTTGTTGTTTTTGTTTATTTGACGTAGTTGTTGTTGTTGACATTGTTGTTGTTGTTGTTTATTTGACGTTTTTGTTGTTGTTGATGTTGTTGTTGTTTTTGTTGTTGTTTATTTGACGTTGTTGTTGTTGTTGTTGTTGTTGTTGTTTATTTGACGTTGTTGTTGTTGTTGTTATTGTTATTGTTGTTGTTGTTCTTTATTTGACGTTGTTGTTGTTTATTTGACGTTGTTGTTGTTGTTGTTTATTTAACGTTGTTGTTGTTGTTGTTTATTTGACGTTGTTTTTGTCGTTGTTTTTGTTATTTATTTGACGTTGTTGTTTTTGTTGTTTATTTGACGTTGTTGTTGTTGTTGTTTATTTGAGGTTGTTGTTCTTGTTGTTGACGTTGTTGTTGTTGTTTATTTGACGTTGTTGTGTTTGTTGATGTTGTTGTTGTTGTTGACGTTGTTGTTGTAGTTGTTGTTTATTTGACGTTGTTGTTGTTATTTATTTGACATTGTTGTTGTTGTTGACGGTGTTGTTGTTGTTGTTGTTGTTTATTTGACGTTGTTGTTGTTGTTGTTGTTTATTTGACGTTGTTGTTGTTTATTTGATGTTATTGTTGTAGACGTTGTTGTTGTTGTTGTTTATTTGACGTTGTTGTTGTTGTTGTTGTTGTTTATTTGACGTAGTTGTTGTTGTTTACGTTGTTGTTGTTGTTGTTGTTTATTTGACGTTTTTGTTGTTGTTGATGTTGTTGTTGTTTATTTGACGTTGTTGTTGTTGTTGATTTGACGTTGTTGTTGTTGTTTATTTGACGTTGTTGTTGTTGTTTATTTGACGTTGTTGTTGTAGTTGTTATTGTTGTTGTTGTTGATTTGACGTTGTTGTTGTTGTTGTTTATTTGACGTTGTTATTGTTTATTTGACGTTGTTGTTGTAGTTGTTGTTATTTATTTGACGTTGTTGTTGTTGTTGTTGTCGTTGTTGTTGTTGTTATTGTTTTTTTGACGTTGTTGTTTTTGTTTATTTGACGTAGTTGTTGTTGTTGACATTGTTGTTGTTGTTGTTTATTTGACGTTTTTGTTGTTGTTGATGTTGTTGTTGTTTTTGTTGTTGTTTATTTGACGTTGTTGTTGTTTATTTGACGTTGTTGTTGTTGTTGTTGTTGTTGTTTATTTGACGTTGTTGTTGTTGTTGTTATTGTTATTGTTGTTGTTGTTCTTTATTTGACGTTGTTGTTGTTTATTTGACGTTGTTGTTGTTGTTGTTTATTTAACATTTTGTTGTTGTTGTTTATTTGACGTTGTTTTTGTCATTGTTTTTGTTATTTATTTGACGTTGTTGTTTTTGTTGTTTATTTGACGTTGTTGTTGTTGTTGTTTATTTGAGGTTGTTGTTGTTGTTAACGTTGTTGTTGTTGTTTATTTGACGTTGTTGTGTATGTTGATGTTGTTGTTGTTGTTGACGTTGTTGTTGTTGTTGTTGTTTATTTGACGTTGTTGTTGTTGTTTATTTGACATTGTTGTTGTTGTTTACGGTGTTGTTGTTGTTGTTGTTTATTTGACGTTGTTGTTGTTGTTGTTGTTGTTGTTTATTTGACGTTGTTGTTGTTTATTTGATGTTATTGTTGTAGACGTTGTTGTTGTTGTTGTTTATTTGACGTTGTTGTTGTTGTTTATTTGACGTAGTTGTTGTTGTTTACGTTGTTGTTGTTGTTGTTTATTTGACGTTTTTGTTGTTGTTGATGTTGTTGTTGTTTATTTGACGTTGTTGTTATTGTTGATTTGACGTTGTTGTTGTTGTTTATTTGACGTTGTTGTTGTAGTTGTTATTGTTGTTGTTGTTGATTTGACGTTGTTGTTGTTGTTTATTTGACGTTGTTATTCTTTATTTGACGTTGTTGTTGTAGTTGTTGTTATTTATTTGACGTTGTTGTTGTTGTTGTTTATTTGACATAGTTGTTGTTGTTGTTATTGTTGTTGTTATTGTTGTTGTTGTTGTTGTTGTTGTTGTTTATTTGACGTTGTTGTTGTTGCTGACGTTGTTGGTGTTGTTGTTTATTAGACATTGTTGTTATTGTTGTTGACATTGTTGTTGTTGTTTATTTGACGTTGTTGTTGTTTATTTGACGTTGTTGTTGTTGTTGTTGACGTTGTTGTTATTGTTGTTGTTGTTGTTGTTTATTTGACGTTGTTGTTGTTGTTCTTGTTGTTTATTTGACGTTGTTGTTGTCGTTGTTGTTGTTGTTTATTTGACGTTGTTGTTGTTGTTGTTGTTGTTATTGTTTATTTGACGGTTTTGTTGTTGTTGTTTATTTAACGTTGTTATTGTTGTTTAGTTGACGTTGTATTTGTTATTTGACGTTGTTGTTGTTGTTGTATTTGTTGTTGTTGTTGTTCCTTATTTGACGTTGTTGTTGTTGTTGTTGATGTTTATTTGACGTTGTTGTTGTTGTTGTTTATTTGACGTTGTTGTTGTTATTGTTATTGTTGTTGTTGTTCTTTATTTGACGTTGTTGTTGTTTTTGTTTATTTGACGTTGTTGTTGTTGTTGTTTATTTGACGTTGTTGTTGTTGTTGTTTATTTGAGGTTGTTGTTGCTGTTGTTTAGTTGACGTTGTTATTGTTATTGTTGTTTATTTGACGTTGTTGTTGTTGTTGTTTATTTGACGTTGTTGTTGTTGTTGTTGTTTATTTGACGTTGTTGTTATTGTTTATTTGACGTTTTTGTTGTTGTTGTTTATTTGACGTTGTTGTTGTTATTATTGTTTATTTAATGTTGTTGTTGTTGTTGTTGTTTATTAGACGTTGTTATTGTTGTTTATTTGACGTTGTTTTTGTTATTTGACGTTGTTGTTGTTGTATTTGTTGTTGTTGTTGTTGTTGTTCCTTATTTGACGTTGTTGTTGTTGTTGTTGTTGTTGTTTATTTGACGTTTTTGTTGTTGTTGTTGTTGTTGTTGTTGTATTTGTTGTTGTTGTTGTTGTTGTTCCTTATTTGACGTTGTTGTTGTTCCTTATTTGACGTTGTTGTTCCTTATTTGACGTTGTTGTTGTTGTTGTTTATTTGACGTTTTTGTTGTTGTTGTTGTTGTTGTTTATTTGACGTTGTTGTTGTTGTTGTTGTTGTTTATTTGACGTTGTTGTTGTCGTTGTTGTTGTTGTTTATTTGACGTTGTTGTTGTTGTTGTTATTGTTTATTTGACGGTTTTGTTGTTGTTGTTTATTTAACGTTGTTATTGTTGTTTAGTTGACGTTGTATTTGTTATTTGACGTTGTTGTTGTTGTTGTATTTGTTGTTGTTGTTCCTTATTTGACGTTGTTGTTGTTGTTGTTGATGTTTATTTGACGTTTTTGTTGTTGTTGATGTTGTTTTGTTGTTGTTGTTTATTCGACGTTGTTGTTGTTGTTGTTGTTTATTTGACGTTGTTATTGTTAATGTTTATTTGACATTGTTGTTGTTGTTGATGGTGTTGTTGTTATTGTTTATTTGACATTGTTGTTGTTGTTGTTGACGTTGTTGTTGCTGTTGTTTATTTGACGTTGTTGTTGTTGACGTTGTTGTTGTTGACGTTGTTGTTGTTGACGTTGTTGTTGTTGTTGTTATTGTTTATTTGACGTTGTTGTTGTTGTTGTTGTTTATTTGACGTAGTTATTGTTGTTGAAGTTGTTGTTGTTGTTGTTTATTTGACGTTTTAGTTGTTCTTGATGTTGTTGTTCTTGTTGTTGTTTATTTGACGTTGTTGTTGTTGTTGTTGACGTTGTTGGTGTTGTTGTTTATTTGACGTTGTTGTTGTTATTGTTAATGTTGTTGTTTATTTGGCGTTGTTGTTGTTGTTGTTTATTTATCATTGTTGTTGTTGTTGTTTATTTGAAGTTGTTGTTGTTTATTTGACGTTGTTGTTGTTGACGTTGTTGTTGTTGTTGTTGTTTATTTAACGTTGTTATTGTTGTTGTTGTTTATTTGACGTTGTTGTTGTTTATTTGACATAGTTGTTGTTGTTGTTATTATTGTTGTTGTTGTTGTTGTTTATTTGACGTTGTTGTTGTTGACGTTGTTGGTGTTGTTGTTTATTTGACGTTGTTGTTGTTATTGTGGTTGTTGTTGTTTATTTGACGTTGTTGTTGTTGTTGTTGTTTATTTGACGTTGTTGTTGTTGTTTATTTGACGCTGTTGTTGTTGTTTATTTGACGTTGTTTTTGTTATTTGACGTTGTTGTTGTTGTATTTGTTGTTGTTGTTGTTCTTTATTTGACGTTGTTGTTGTTGTTTATTTGACGTTTTTGTTGTTGTTGATATTGTTTTGTTGTTGTTGTTGTTGATATTGTTTTGTTGTTGTTGTTGTTTATTTGACGATGTTGTTGTTGTTGTTGTTTATTTGACGTTGTTGTTGTTAATGTTTATTTGACAATGTTGTTGTTGTTGTTGTTGTTGTTTATTTGACATTATTGTCGTTGTTGTTGTTATTTATTTGACATTGTTGTTGTTTTTTATTTGACGTTGTTGTTGTTGTTTATTTGACGTTGTTGTTGTTGCTGTTTATTTGACGTTGTTGTTGTTGTTGACGTTGTTGTTGTTGTTATTGTTTATTTGACGTTGTTGTTTTTGTTTTTTTGACGTAGTTGTTGTTGTTGACATTGTTGTTGTTGTTGTTTATTTGACGTTTTTGTTGTTGTTGATGTTGTTGTTGTTTTTGTTGTTGTTTATTTGACGTTGTTGTTGTTTATTTGACGTTGTTGTTGTTGTTGTTGTTTATTTGACGTTGTTGTTGTTGTTGTTATTGTTATTGTTGTTGTTGTTCTTTATTTGACGTTGTTGTTGTTTATTTGACGTTGTTGTTGTTGTTGTTTATTTAACGTTTTGTTGTTGTTGTTTATTTGACGTTGTTTTTGTCGTTGTTTTTGTTATTTATTTGACGTTGTTGTTTTTGTTGTTTATTTGACGTTGTTGTTGTTGTTGTTTATTTGAGGTTGTTGTTGTTGTTGACGTTGTTGTTGTTGTTTATTTGACGTTGTTGTGTTTGTTGATGTTGTTGTTGTTGTTGATGTTGTTGTTGTTGTTGTTGTTTATTTGACGTTGTTGTTGTTGTTTATTTGACATTGTTGTTGTTGTTGACGGTGTTGTTGTTGTTGTTTATTTGACGTTGTTGTTGTTGTTGTTGTTGTTGTTGTTGTTGTTGTTTATTTGACGTTGTTGTTGTTTATTTGATGTTATTGTTGTAGACGTTGTTGTTGTTGTTTATTTGACGTTGTTGTTGTTGTTGTTTATTTGACATAGTTGTTGTTGTTTACGTTGTTGTTGTTGTTGTTTATTTGACGTTTTTGTTGTTGTTGATGTTGTTGTTGTTTATTTGACATTGTTGTTATTGTTGATTTGACGTTGTTGTTGTTGTTTATTTGACGTTGTTGTTGTAGTTGTTATTGTTGTTGTTGTTGATTTGACGTTGTTGTTGTTGTTTATTTGACGTTGTTATTGTTTATTTGACGTTGTTGTTGTAGTTGTTGTTATTTATTTGACGTTGTTGTTGTTGTTGTTTATTTGACATAGTTGTTGTTGTTGTTATTGTTGTTGTTATTGTTGTTGTTGTTGTTGTTGTTGTTGTTGTTTATTTGACCTTGTTGTTGTTATTGACGTTGTTGGTGTTGTTGTTTATTAGACATTGTTGTTATTGTTGTTGACATTGTTGTTGTTGTTTATTTGACGTTGTTGTTGTTTATTTGACGTTGTTGTTGTTGTTGACGTTGTTGTTATTGTTGTTGTTGTTGTTGTTTATTTGACGTTGTTGTTGTTGTTGTTGTTTATTTGACGTTGTTGTTGTCGTTGTTGTTGTTGTTTATTTGACGTTGTTGTTGTTGTTGTTGTTGTTATTGTTTATTTGACGGTTTTATTGTTGTTGGTTATTTAACGTTGTTATTGTTGTTTAGTTGACGTTGTATTTGTTATTTGACGTTGTTGTTGTTGTTGTATTTGTTGTTGTTGTTATTCCTTATTTGACGTTGTTGTTGTTGTTGATGTTTATTTGACGTTTTTGTTGTTGTTGATGTTGTTTTGTTGTTGTTGTTTATTCGACGTTGTTGTTGTTGTTTATTTGACGTTGTTATTGTTAATGTTTATTTGACATTGTTGTTGTTGTTGACGGTGTT
>OX451740.1:450466096-450473596 GCA_948472305.1 Vicia faba
TTGACGTTGTTGTTGTTGTTGTTTATTTGACATAGTTGTTGTTGTTTACGTTGTTGTTGTTGTTGTTTATTTGACGTTTTTGTTGTTGTTGATGTTGTTGTTGTTTATTTGACATTGTTGTTATTGTTGATTTGACGTTGTTGTTGTTGTTTATTTGACGTTGTTGTTGTAGTTGTTATTGTTGTTGTTGTTGATTTGACGTTGTTGTTGTTGTTTATTTGACGTTGTTATTGTTTATTTGACGTTGTTGTTGTAGTTGTTGTTATTTATTTGACGTTGTTGTTGTTGTTGTTTATTTGACATAGTTGTTGTTGTTGTTATTGTTGTTGTTATTGTTGTTGTTGTTGTTGTTGTTGTTGTTGTTTATTTGACGTTGTTGTTGTTATTGACGTTGTTGGTGTTGTTGTTTATTAGACATTGTTGTTATTGTTGTTGACATTGTTGTTGTTGTTTATTTGACGTTGTTGTTGTTTATTTGACGTTGTTGTTGTTGTTGACGTTGTTGTTATTGTTGTTGTTGTTGTTGTTTATTTGACGTTGTTGTTGTTGTTGTTGTTTATTTGACGTTGTTGTTGTCGTTGTTGTTGTTGTTTATTTGACGTTGTTGTTGTTGTTGTTGTTATTGTTTATTTGACGGTTTTATTGTTGTTGGTTATTTAACGTTGTTATTGTTGTTTAGTTGACGTTGTATTTGTTATTTGACGTTGTTGTTGTTGTTGTATTTGTTGTTGTTGTTGTTCCTTATTTGACGTTGTTGTTGTTGTTGTTGATGTTTATTTGACGTTTTTGTTGTTGTTGATGTTGTTTTGTTGTTGTTGTTTATTCGACGTTGTTGTTGTTGTTTATTTGACGTTGTTATTGTTAATGTTTATTTGACATTGTTGTTGTTGTTGACGGTGTTGTTGTTATTGTTTATTTGACATTGTTGTTGTGGTTGTTGACGTTGTTGTTGCTGTTGTTTATTTGACGTTGTTGTTGTTGACGTTGTTGTTGTTGTTATTGTTTATTTGACGTTGTTGTTGTTGTTGTTTATTTGACGTAGTTATTGTTGTTGACGTTGTTGTTGTTGTTGTTTATTTGACGTTTTAGTTGTTCTTGATGTTGTTGTTGTTTTTGTTGTTGTTTATTTGACGTTGTTGTTGTTCTTGATGTTGTTGTTGTTGTTGTTTATTTGACGTAGTTGTTGTTGTTGTTTATTTGACGTTGTTGTTGTTGTTGTTGTTTATTTGACGTTGTTGTTGTTATTGTTATTGTTGTTGTTGTTCTTTATTTGACGTTGTCGTTGTTTTTGTTTATTTGACGTTGTTGTTGTTGTTGTTTATTTGACGTTGTTGTTGTTGTTGTTTATTTGAGGTTGTTGTTGCTGTTGTTTATTTGACGTTGTTATTGTTATTGTTGTTTATTTGACGTTGTTGTTGTTGTTGTTTATTTGATGTTGTTGTTGTTGTTGTTGTTTATGTGACGTTGTTGTTATTGTTTATTTGACGTTTTTGTTGTTGTTGTTTATTTGACGTTGTTGTTGTTGTTATTGTTTATTTAACGTTGTTGTTGTTGTTTATTAGACGTTGTTATTGTTGTTTATTTGACGTTGTTTTTGTTATTTGACGTTGTTGTTGTTGTATTTGTTGTTGTTGTTGTTGTTCCTTATTTGACGTTGTTGTTGTTGTTGTTTATTTGACGTTTTTTTGTTGCTGTTGTATTTGTTGTTGTTGTTGTTGTTCCTTATTTGACGTTGTTGTTGTTCCTTATTTGACGTTGTTGTTGTTGTTGTTCCTTATTGGACGTTGTTGTTGTTCCTTATTTGACATTGTTGTTGTTGTTGTTGTTGTTGTTTATTTGACGTTTTTGTTGTTGTTGTTGTTGTTGTATTTGTTGTTGTTGTTGTTGTTCCTTATTTGACGTTGTTGTTGTTGTTGTTTATTTGACGTTGTTGTTGCTGTTGTTTATTTATCGTTGTTGTTGTTGTTGTTTATTTGATGTTGTTGTTGTTTATTTGACGTTGTTGTTGTTGTTGACGTTGTTGTTGTTGTTGTTGTTTATTTAACGTTGTTGTTGTTGTTGTTGTTGTTTATTTGACGTTGTTGTTGTTGTTTATTTGACATAGTTGTTGTTGTTGTTATTGTTGTTGTTGTTGTTGTTGTTTATTTGACGTTGTTGTTGTTGTTGACGTTGTTGGTGTTGTTGTTTATTTGACGTTGTTGTTGTTATTGTTGTTGTTGTTGTTTATTTGGCGTTGTTGTTGCTGTTGTTTATTTATCGTTGTTGTTGTTGTTTATTTGACGTTGTTGTCGTTGTTGTTGTTTATTTGACGTTGTTGTCGTTGTTGTTGTTTATTTGACGTTGTTGTTGTTGTTGTTGTTGTGATTGTTGTTTATTTAACGTTGTTATTGTTGTTGTTGTTTATTTGACGTTGTTGTTGTTGTTTATTTGACATAGTTGTTGTTGTTGTTATTGTTGTTGTTGTTGTTGTTATTGTTGTTGTTGTTGTTGTTGTTGTTTATTTGACGTTGTTGTTGACGTTGTTGGTGTTGTTGTTTATTTGACGTTGTTGTTGTTGTTGTTTATTTGACGTTGTTGTTGTTGTTGTTTATTTGACGTTGTTGTTGTCGTTGTTGTTGTTGTTTATTTGACGTTGTTGTTGTTGTTGTTATTGTTTATTTGACGGTTTTGTTGTTGTTGTTTATTTAACGTTGTTATTGTTGTTTAGTTGACGTTGTATTTGTTATTTGACGTTGTTGTTGTTGTTGTATTTGTTGTTGTTGTTGTTCCTTATTTGACGTTGTTGTTGTTGTTGTTGATGTTTATTTGACGTTTTTGTTGTTGTTGATGTTGTTTTGTTGTTGTTGTTTATTCGACGTTGTTGTTGTTGTTATTTATTTGACGTTGTTATTGTTAATGTTTATTTGACATTGTTGTTGTTGTTGACGGTGTTGTTGTTATTGTTTATTTGACATTGTTGTTGTGGTTGTTGACGTTGTTGTTGCTGTTGTTTATTTGACGTTGTTGTTGTTGACGTTGTTGTTGTTGACGTTGTTGTTGTTGTTATTGTTTATTTGACGTTGTTGTTGTTGTTGTTTATTTGACGTAGTTATTGTTGTTGACATTGTTGTTGTTGTTGTTTATTTGACGTTTTAGTTGTTCTTGATGTTGTTGTTGTTTTTGTTGTTGTTTATTTGACGTTGTTGTTGTTCTTGATGTTGTTGTTGTTGTTGTTTATTTGACGTAGTTGTTGTTGTTTATTTGACGTTGTTGTTGTTGTTGTTTATTTGACGTTGTTGTTGTTATTGTTATTGTTGTTGTTGTTCTTTATTTGACGTTGTCGTTGTTTTTGTTTATTTGACGTTGTTGTTGTTGTTGTTTATTTGACGTTGTTGTTGTTGTTGTTGTTTATTTGAGGTTGTTGTTGTTGTTGTTTATTTGACGTTGTTATTGTTATTGTTGTTTATTTGACGTTGTTGTTGTTGTTGTTTATTTGACGTTGTTGTTGTTGTTGTTGTTGTTGTTTATTTGACGTTGTTGTTATTGTTTATTTGACGTTTTTGTTGTTGTTGTTTATTTGACGTTGTTGTTGTTGTTATTGTTTATTTAACGTTGTTGTTGTTGTTGTTGTTGTTGTTTATTAGACGTTGTTATTGTTGTTTATTTGACGTTGTTTTTGTTATTTGACGTTGTTGTTGTTGTATTTGTTGTTGTTGTTGTTGTTCCTTATTTGACGTTGTTGTTGGTGTTGTTTATTTGACGTTTTTTTTGTTGCTGTTGTATTAGTTGTTGTTGTTGTTGTTCCTTATTTGACGTTGTTGTTGTTCCTTATTTGACGTTGTTGTTGTTGTTGTTCCTTATTAGACGTTGTTGTTGTTCCTTATTTGACGTTGTTGTTGTTGTTGTTGTTTATTTGACGTTTTTGTTGTTGTTGTTGTTGTTGTATTTGTTGTTGTTGTTGTTGTTCCTTATTTGACGTTGTTGTTGTTGTGGTTTATTTGACGTTGTTGTTGCTGTTGTTTATTTATCGTTGTTGTTGTTGTTGTTTATTTGACGTTGTTGTTGTTTATTTGACGTTGTTGTTGTTGTTGACGTTGTTGTTGTTGTTGTTTATTTAACGTTGTTGTTGTTGTTGTTGTTTATTTGACGTTGTTGTTGTTGTTTATTTGACATAGTTGTTGTTGTTGTTATTGTTGTTGTTGTTGTTGTTGTTGTTTATTTGACGTTGTTGTTGTTGTTGACGTTGTTGGTGTTGTTGTTTATTTGACGTTGTTGTTGTTGTTTATTTGGCGTTGTTGTTGCTGTTGTTTATTTATCGTTGTTGTTGTTGTTGTTTATTTGACGTTGTTGTCGTTGTTGTTGTTTATTTGACGTTGTTGTCGTTGTTGTTGTTTATTTGACGTTGTTGTTGTTGTTGTTGTTATTGTTGTTGTTTATTTAACGTTGTTATTGTTGTTGTTGTTTATTTGACGTTGTTGTTGTTGTTTATTTGACATAGTTGTTGTTGTTGTTATTGTTGTTGTTGTTGTTGTTGTTTATTTGACGTTGTTGTTGACGTTGTTGATGTTGTTGTTTATTTGACGTTGTTGTTGTTATTGTTGTTGTTGTTGTTTATTTGACGTTGTTGTTGTTGCTGTTTATTTGACGTTGTTGTTATTGTTGACGTTGTTGTTGTTATTGTTTATTTGACGTTGTTGTTTTTGTTTATTTGACGTAGTTGTTGTTGTTGACGTTGTTGTTGTTATTGTTTATTTGACGTTTTAGTTGTTCTTGATGTTGTTGTTGTTTTTTTTGTTGTTTATTTGACGTTGTTGTTGTTCTTGATGTTGTTGTTGTTATTGTTTATTTGACATTGTTGTTGTTGTTGTTGACGTTGTTGTTGCTGTTGTTTATTTGACGTTGTTGTTGTTGACGTTGTTGTTGTTGACGTTGTTGTTGTTGACGTTGTTGTTGTTGTTGTTATTGTTTATTTGACGTTGTTGTTGTTGTTGTTGTTTATTTGACGTAGTTATTGTTGTTGAAGTTGTTGTTGTTGTTGTTTATTTGACGTTTTAGTTGTTCTTGATGTTGTTGTTCTTGTTGTTGTTTATTTGACGTTGTTGTTGTTGTTGTTGACGTTGTTGGTGTTGTTGTTTATTTGACGTTGTTGTTGTTATTGTTAATGTTGTTGTTTATTTGGCGTTGTTGTTGTTGTTGTTTATTTATCATTGTTGTTGTTGTTGTTTATTTGAAGTTGTTGTTGTTTATTTGACGTTGTTGTTGTTGACGTTGTTGTTGTTGTTGTTGTTTATTTAACGTTGTTATTGTTGTTGTTGTTTATTTGACGTTGTTGTTGTTTATTTGACATAGTTGTTGTTGTTGTTATTATTGTTGTTGTTGTTGTTGTTTATTTGACGTTGTTGTTGTTGACGTTGTTGGTGTTGTTGTTTATTTGACGTTGTTGTTGTTATTGTGGTTGTTGTTGTTTATTTGACGTTGTTGTTGTTGTTGTTGTTTATTTGACGTTGTTGTTGTTGTTTATTTGACGCTGTTGTTGTTGTTTATTTGACGTTGTTTTTGTTATTTGACGTTGTTGTTGTTGTATTTGTTGTTGTTGTTGTTCTTTATTTGACGTTGTTGTTGTTGTTTATTTGACGTTTTTGTTGTTGTTGATATTGTTTTGTTGTTGTTGTTGTTGATATTGTTTTGTTGTTGTTGTTGTTTATTTGACGATGTTGTTGTTGTTGTTGTTTATTTGACGTTGTTGTTGTTAATGTTTATTTGACAATGTTGTTGTTGTTGTTGTTGTTGTTGTTGTTTATTTGACATTATTGTCGTTGTTGTTGTTATTTATTTGACATTGTTGTTGTTTTTTATTTGACGTTGTTGTTGTTGTTTATTTGACGTTGTTGTTGTTGCTGTTTATTTGACGTTGTTGTTGTTGTTGACGTTGTTGTTGTTGTTATTGTTTATTTGACGTTGTTGTTTTTGTTTTTTTGACGTAGTTGTTGTTGTTGACATTGTTGTTGTTGTTGTTTATTTGACGTTTTTGTTGTTGTTGATGTTGTTGTTGTTTTTGTTGTTGTTTATTTGACGTTGTTGTTGTTTATTTGACGTTGTTGTTGTTGTTGTTGTTTATTTGACGTTGTTGTTGTTGTTGTTATTGTTATTGTTGTTGTTGTTCTTTATTTGACGTTGTTGTTGTTTATTTGACGTTGTTGTTGTTGTTGTTTATTTAACGTTTTGTTGTTGTTGTTTATTTGACGTTGTTTTTGTCGTTGTTTTTGTTATTTATTTGACGTTGTTGTTTTTGTTGTTTATTTGACGTTGTTGTTGTTGTTGTTTATTTGAGGTTGTTGTTGTTGTTGACGTTGTTGTTGTTGTTTATTTGACGTTGTTGTGTTTGTTGATGTTGTTGTTGTTGTTGATGTTGTTGTTGTTGTTGTTGTTTATTTGACGTTGTTGTTGTTGTTTATTTGACATTGTTGTTGTTGTTGACGGTGTTGTTGTTGTTGTTTATTTGACGTTGTTGTTGTTGTTGTTGTTGTTGTTGTTGTTGTTGTTTATTTGACGTTGTTGTTGTTTATTTGATGTTATTGTTGTAGACGTTGTTGTTGTTGTTTATTTGACGTTGTTGTTGTTGTTGTTTATTTGACATAGTTGTTGTTGTTTACGTTGTTGTTGTTGTTGTTTATTTGACGTTTTTGTTGTTGTTGATGTTGTTGTTGTTTATTTGACATTGTTGTTATTGTTGATTTGACGTTGTTGTTGTTGTTTATTTGACGTTGTTGTTGTAGTTGTTATTGTTGTTGTTGTTGATTTGACGTTGTTGTTGTTGTTTATTTGACGTTGTTATTGTTTATTTGACGTTGTTGTTGTAGTTGTTGTTATTTATTTGACGTTGTTGTTGTTGTTGTTTATTTGACATAGTTGTTGTTGTTGTTATTGTTGTTGTTATTGTTGTTGTTGTTGTTGTTGTTGTTGTTGTTTATTTGACCTTGTTGTTGTTATTGACGTTGTTGGTGTTGTTGTTTATTAGACATTGTTGTTATTGTTGTTGACATTGTTGTTGTTGTTTATTTGACGTTGTTGTTGTTTATTTGACGTTGTTGTTGTTGTTGACGTTGTTGTTATTGTTGTTGTTGTTGTTGTTTATTTGACGTTGTTGTTGTTGTTGTTGTTTATTTGACGTTGTTGTTGTCGTTGTTGTTGTTGTTTATTTGACGTTGTTGTTGTTGTTGTTGTTGTTATTGTTTATTTGACGGTTTTATTGTTGTTGGTTATTTAACGTTGTTATTGTTGTTTAGTTGACGTTGTATTTGTTATTTGACGTTGTTGTTGTTGTTGTATTTGTTGTTGTTGTTATTCCTTATTTGACGTTGTTGTTGTTGTTGATGTTTATTTGACGTTTTTGTTGTTGTTGATGTTGTTTTGTTGTTGTTGTTTATTCGACGTTGTTGTTGTTGTTTATTTGACGTTGTTATTGTTAATGTTTATTTGACATTGTTGTTGTTGTTGACGGTGTTGTTGTTATTGTTTATT
>OX451740.1:450481096-450483596 GCA_948472305.1 Vicia faba
TATTTGACATAGTTGTTGTTGTTTACGTTGTTGTTGTTGTTGTTTATTTGACGTTTTTGTTGTTGTTGATGTTGTTGTTGTTTATTTGACATTGTTGTTATTGTTGATTTGACGTTGTTGTTGTTGTTTATTTGACGTTGTTGTTGTAGTTGTTATTGTTGTTGTTGTTGATTTGACGTTGTTGTTGTTGTTTATTTGACGTTGTTATTGTTTATTTGACGTTGTTGTTGTAGTTGTTGTTATTTATTTGACGTTGTTGTTGTTGTTGTTTATTTGACATAGTTGTTGTTGTTGTTATTGTTGTTGTTATTGTTGTTGTTGTTGTTGTTGTTGTTGTTGTTTATTTGACGTTGTTGTTGTTATTGACGTTGTTGGTGTTGTTGTTTATTAGACATTGTTGTTATTGTTGTTGACATTGTTGTTGTTGTTTATTTGACGTTGTTGTTGTTTATTTGACGTTGTTGTTGTTGTTGACGTTGTTGTTATTGTTGTTGTTGTTGTTGTTTATTTGACGTTGTTGTTGTTGTTGTTGTTTATTTGACGTTGTTGTTGTCGTTGTTGTTGTTGTTTATTTGACGTTGTTGTTGTTGTTGTTGTTATTGTTTATTTGACGGTTTTATTGTTGTTGGTTATTTAACGTTGTTATTGTTGTTTAGTTGACGTTGTATTTGTTATTTGACGTTGTTGTTGTTGTTGTATTTGTTGTTGTTGTTGTTCCTTATTTGACGTTGTTGTTGTTGTTGTTGATGTTTATTTGACGTTTTTGTTGTTGTTGATGTTGTTTTGTTGTTGTTGTTTATTCGACGTTGTTGTTGTTGTTTATTTGACGTTGTTATTGTTAATGTTTATTTGACATTGTTGTTGTTGTTGACGGTGTTGTTGTTATTGTTTATTTGACATTGTTGTTGTGGTTGTTGACGTTGTTGTTGCTGTTGTTTATTTGACGTTGTTGTTGTTGACGTTGTTGTTGTTGTTATTGTTTATTTGACGTTGTTGTTGTTGTTGTTTATTTGACGTAGTTATTGTTGTTGACGTTGTTGTTGTTGTTGTTTATTTGACGTTTTAGTTGTTCTTGATGTTGTTGTTGTTTTTGTTGTTGTTTATTTGACGTTGTTGTTGTTCTTGATGTTGTTGTTGTTGTTGTTTATTTGACGTAGTTGTTGTTGTTGTTTATTTGACGTTGTTGTTGTTGTTGTTTATTTGACGTTGTTGTTGTTATTGTTATTGTTGTTGTTGTTCTTTATTTGACGTTGTCGTTGTTTTTGTTTATTTGACGTTGTTGTTGTTGTTGTTTATTTGACGTTGTTGTTGTTGTTGTTGTTTATTTGAGGTTGTTGTTGCTGTTGTTTATTTGACGTTGTTATTGTTATTGTTGTTTATTTGACGTTGTTGTTGTTGTTGTTTATTTGATGTTGTTGTTGTTGTTGTTGTTTATGTGACGTTGTTGTTATTGTTTATTTGACGTTTTTGTTGTTGTTGTTTATTTGACGTTGTTGTTGTTGTTATTGTTTATTTAACGTTGTTGTTGTTGTTTATTAGACGTTGTTATTGTTGTTTATTTGACGTTGTTTTTGTTATTTGACGTTGTTGTTGTTGTATTTGTTGTTGTTGTTGTTGTTCCTTATTTGACGTTGTTGTTGTTGTTGTTTATTTGACGTTTTTTTGTTGCTGTTGTATTTGTTGTTGTTGTTGTTGTTCCTTATTTGACGTTGTTGTTGTTCCTTATTTGACGTTGTTGTTGTTGTTGTTCCTTATTGGACGTTGTTGTTGTTCCTTATTTGACATTGTTGTTGTTGTTGTTGTTGTTGTTTATTTGACGTTTTTGTTGTTGTTGTTGTTGTTGTATTTGTTGTTGTTGTTGTTGTTCCTTATTTGACGTTGTTGTTGTTGTTGTTTATTTGACGTTGTTGTTGCTGTTGTTTATTTATCGTTGTTGTTGTTGTTGTTTATTTGATGTTGTTGTTGTTTATTTGACGTTGTTGTTGTTGTTGACGTTGTTGTTGTTGTTGTTGTTTATTTAACGTTGTTGTTATTGTTGTTGTTGTTTATTTGACGTTGTTGTTGTTGTTTATTTGACATAGTTGTTGTTGTTGTTATTGTTGTTGTTGTTGTTGTTGTTTATTTGACGTTGTTGTTGTTGTTGACGTTGTTGGTGTTGTTGTTTATTTGACGTTGTTGTTGTTATTGTTGTTGTTGTTGTTTATTTGGCGTTGTTGTTGCTGTTGTTTATTTATCGTTGTTGTTGTTGTTTATTTGACGTTGTTGTCGTTGTTGTTGTTTATTTGACGTTGTTGTCGTTGTTGTTGTTTATTTGACGTTGTTGTTGTTGTTGTTGTTGTGATTGTTGTTTATTTAACGTTGTTATTGTTGTTGTTGTTTATTTGACGTTGTTGTTGTTGTTTATTTGACATAGTTGTTGTTGTTGTTATTGTTGTTGTTGTTGTTGTTATTGTTGTTGTTGTTGTTGTTGTTGTTTATTTGACGTTGTTGTTGACGTTGT
>OX451740.1:450488596-450503596 GCA_948472305.1 Vicia faba
CGTTGTTGTTGTTGACGTTGTTGTTGTTGTTTATTTGACATTGTTGTTGTTGTTTATTTGACGTTGTTGTTGTTGTTTATTTGACGTTGTTGTTGTTGCTGTTTATTTGACGTTGTTGTTGTTGTTGTTGACGTTGTTGTTGTTGTTATTGTTTATTTGACGTTGTTGTTTTTGTTTATTTGACGTAGTTGTTGTTGTTGACATTGTTGTTGTTGTTGTTTATTTGACGTTTTTGTTGTTGTTGATGTTGTTGTTGTTTTTGTTGTTGTTTATTTGACGTTGTTGTTGTTTATTTGACGTTGTTGTTGTTGTTGTTGTTTATTTGACGTTGTTGTTGTTGTTGTTATTGTTATTGTTGTTGTTGTTCTTTATTTGACGTTGTTGTTGTTTATTTGACGTTGTTGTTGTTGTTGTTGTTTATTTAACGTTTTGTTGTTGTTGTTTATTTGACGTTGTTTTTGTCGTTGTTTTTGTTATTTATTTGACGTTCTTGTTTTTGTTGTTTATTTGACGTTGTTGTTGTTGTTGTTTATTTGAGGTTGTTGTTGTTGTTGACGTTGTTGTTGTTGTTTATTTGACGTTGTTGTGTTTGTTGATGTTGTTGTTGTTGTTGACGTTGTTGTTGTTGTTGTTTATTTGACGTTGTTGTTGTTGTTTATTTGACATTGTTGTTGTTGTTGACGGTGTTGTTGTTGTTGTTGTTTATTTGACGTTGTTGTTGTTGTTTATTTGACATAGTTGTTGTTGTTGTTATTGTTGTTGTTGTTGTTGTTGTTGTTGTTTATTTGACGTTGTTGTTGTTGTTGACGTTGTTGGTGTTGTTGTTTATTTGACGTTGTTGTTGTTATTGTTGTTGTTGTTGTTTATTTGGCGTTGTTGTTGCTGTTGTTTATTTATCGTTGTTGTTGTTGTTGTTTATTTGACGTTGTTGTCGTTGTTGTTGTTTATTTGACGTTGTTGTCGTTGTTGTTGTTTATTTGACGTTGTTGTTGTTGTTGTTGTTTATTTAACGTTGTTATTGTTGTTGTTGTTTATTTGACGTTGTTGTTGTTGTTTATTTGACATAGTTGTTGTTGTTGTTGTTGTTGTTTATTTGACGTTGTTGTTGACGTTGTTGGTGTTGTTGTTTATTTGACGTTGTTGTTGTTATTGTTGTTGTTGTTGTTTATTTGACGTTGTTGTTGTTGTTGTGTATTTGACGTTGTTGTTGTTGTTGTTTATTTGACGTTGTTGTTGTTGTTGTTGTTGTTTATTTGGCGTTGTTTTTGTTATTTGACGTTGTTGTTGTTGTATTTGTTGTTGTTGTCGTTCTTTATTTGACGTTGTTGTTGTTGTTTATTTGACGTTTTTGTTGTTGTTGATATTGTTTTGTTGTTGTTGTTGTTGTTTATTTGACGATGTTGTTGTTGTTGTTTATTTGACGTTGTTGTTGTTAATGTTTATTTGACATTGTTGTTGTTGTTGTTGTTTATTTGACATTGTTGTCATTGTTGTTGTTGATGTTGTTGTTGTTGTTTATTTGACATTGTTGTTGTTGTTTATTTGACGTTGTTGTTGTTGTTGTTTATTTGACGTTGTTGTTGTTGCTGTTTATTTGACGTTGTTGTTATTGTTGACGTTGTTGTTGTTATTGTTTATTTGACGTTGTTGTTTTTGTTTATTTGACGTAGTTGTTGTTGTTGACGTTGTTGTTGTTGTTGTTGTTTATTTGACGTTTTAGTTGTTCTTGATGTTGTTGTTGTTTTTTTTGTTGTTTATTTGACGTTGTTGTTGTTCTTGATGTTGTTGTTGTTGTTGTTTATTTGACGTTGTTGTTGTTGTTGTTGTTTATTTGACGTTGTTGTTGTTGTTGTTTATTTGACGTTGTTGTTGTTATTGTTATTGTTGTTGTTGTTCTTTATTTGACGTTGTTGTTGTTTTTGTTTATTTGACGTTGTTGTTGTTGTTGTTTATTTGACGTTGTTGTTGTTGTTGTTTATTTGAGGTTGTTGTTGCTGTTGTTTAGTTGACGTTGTTATTGTTATTGTTGTTTATTTGACGTTGTTGTTGTTGTTGTTTATTTGACGTTGTTGTTGTTGTTGTTGTTTATTTGACGTTGTTGTTATTGTTTATTTGACGTTTTTGTTGTTGTTGTTTATTTGACGTTGTTGTTGTTGTTATTGTTTATTTAACGTTGTTGTTGTTATTGTTTATTAGACGTTGTTATTGTTGTTTATTTGACGTTGTTTTTGTTATTTGACGTTGTTGTTGTTGTATTTGTTGTTGTTGTTGTTGTTCCTTATTTGACGTTGTTGTTGTTGTTGTTGTTGTTGTTTATTTGACGTTTTTGTTGTTGTTGTTGTTGTTGTTGTATTTGTTGTTGTTGTTGTTGTTCCTTATTTGACGTTGTTGTTGTTCCTTATTTGACGTTGTTGTTGTTGTTGTTCCTTATTTGACGTTGTTGTTGTTGTTTATTTGACGTTTTTGTTGTTGTTGTTGTTGTTGTTGTTTATTTGACGTTGTTGTTGTTGTTGTTGTTGTTGTTGTTGTTGTTTATTTGACGTTGTTGTTGTCGTTGTTGTTGTTGTTTATTTGACGTTGTTGTTGTTGTTGTTATTGTTTATTTGACGGTTTTGTTGTTGTTGTTTATTTAACGTTGTTATTGTTGTTTAGTTGACGTTGTATTTGTTATTTGACGTTGTTGTTGTTGTTGTATTTGTTGTTGTTGTTCCTTATTTGACGTTGTTGTTGTTGTTGTTGATGTTTATTTGACGTTTTTGTTGTTGTTGATGTTGTTTTGTTGTTGTTGTTTATTCGACGTTGTTGTTGTTGTTTATTTGACGTTGTTATTGTTAATGTTTATTTGACATTGTTGTTGTTGTTGACGGTGTTGTTGTTATTGTTTATTTGACATTGTTGTTGTTGTTGTTGACGTTGTTGTTGCTGTTGTTTATTTGACGTTGTTGTTGTTGACGTTGTTGTTGTTGACGTTGTTGTTGTTGACGTTGTTGTTGTTGTTGTTATTGTTTATTTGACGTTGTTGTTGTTGTTGTTGTTTATTTGACGTAGTTATTGTTGTTGAAGTTGTTGTTGTTGTTGTTTATTTGACGTTTTAGTTGTTCTTGATGTTGTTGTTGTTGTTTATTTGACGTTGTTCTTGTTGTTGTTGTTGACGTTGTTGGTGTTGTTGTTTATTTGACGTTGTTGTTGTTATTGTTGTTGTTGTTGTTTATTTGGCGTTGTTGTTGCTGTTGTTTATTTATCATTGTTGTTGTTGTTGTTTATTTGAAGTTGTTGTTGTTTATTTGACGTTGTTGTTGTTGACGTTGTTGTTGTTGTTGTTTATTTAACGTTTGTATTGTTGTTGTTGTTTATTTGACGTTGTTGTTGTTTATTTGACATAGTTGTTGTTGTTGTTATTATTTCTGTTGTTGTTGTTGTTGTTTATTTGACGTTGTTGTTGTTGACGTTGTTGGTGTTGTTGTTTATTTGACGTTGTTGTTGTTATTGTTGTTGTTGTTGTTTATTTGACGTTGTTGTTGTTGTTGTTTATTTGACGTTGTTGTTGTTGTTTATTTGACGCTGTTGTTGTTGTTTATTTGACGTTGTTTTTGTTATTTGACGTTGTTGTTGTTGTATTTGTTGTTGTTGTTGTTCTTTATTTGACGTTGTTGTTGTTGTTTATTTGACGTTTTTGTTGTTGTTGATATTGTTTTGTTGTTGTTGTTGTTTATTTGACGATGTTGTTGTTGTTGTTGTTTATTTGACGTTGTTGTTGTTAATGTTTATTTGACAATGTTGTTGTTGTTGTTGTTGTTGTTGTTGTTGTTTATTTGACATTATTGTCGTTGTTGTTGTTGACGTTGTTGTTGTTGTTTATTTGACATTGTTGTTGTTGTTTATTTGACGTTGTTGTTGTTGTTTATTTGACGTTGTTGTTGTTGCTGTTTATTTGACGTTGTTGTTGTTGTTGTTGACGTTGTTGTTGTTGTTATTGTTTATTTGACGTTGTTGTTTTTGTTTATTTGACGTAGTTGTTGTTGTTGACATTGTTGTTGTTGTTGTTTATTTGACGTTTTTGTTGTTGTTGATGTTGTTGTTGTTTTTGTTGTTGTTTATTTGACGTTGTTGTTGTTTATTTGACGTTGTTGTTGTTGTTGTTGTTTATTTGACGTTGTTGTTGTTGTTGTTATTGTTATTGTTGTTGTTGTTCTTTATTTGACGTTGTTGTTGTTTATTTGACGTTGTTGTTGTTGTTGTTTATTTAACGTTTTGTTGTTGTTGTTTATTTGACGTTGTTTTTGTCGTTGTTTTTGTTATTTATTTGACGTTCTTGTTTTTGTTGTTTATTTGACGTTGTTGTTGTTGTTGTTTATTTGAGGTTGTTGTTGTTGTTGACGTTGTTGTTGTTGTTTATTTGACGTTGTTGTGTTTGTTGATGTTGTTGTTGTTGTTGACGTTGTTATTGTTGTTGTTTATTTGACGTTGTTGTTGTTGTTTATTTGACATTGTTGTTGTTGTTGACGGTGTTGTTGTTGTTGTTGTTTATTTGACGTTGTTGTTGTTGTTTATTTGACATAGTTGTTGTTGTTATTGTTGTTGCTGTTGTTGTTGTTGTTGTTTATTTGACGTTGTTGTTGTTGTTGACGTTGTTGGTGTTGTTGTTTATTTGACGTTGTTGTTGTTATTGTTGTTGTTGTTGTTTATTTGGCGTTGTTGTTGCTGTTGTTTATTTATCGTTGTTGTTGTTGTTGTTTATTTGACGTTGTTGTCGTTGTTGTTGTTTATTTGACGTTGTTGTCGTTGTTGTTGTTTATTTGACGTTGTTGTTGTTGTTGTTGTTGTTGTTTATTTAACGTTGTTATTGTTGTTGTTGTTTATTTGACGTTGTTGTTGTTGTTTATTTGACATAGTTGTTGTTGTTGTTATTGTTGTTGTTGTTGTTGTTGTTTATTTGACGTTGTTGTTGACGTTGTTGGTGTTGTTGTTTATTTGACGTTGTTGTTGTTGTTGTTGTTGTTGTTGTTGTTTATTTGGCGTTGTTTTTGTTATTTGACGTTGTTGTTGTTGTATTTGTTGTTGTTGTCGTTCTTTATTTGACGTTGTTTTTGTTATTTGACGTTGTTGTTGTTGTATTTGTTGTTGTTGTTGTTCTTTATTTGACGTTGTTGTTGTTGTTTATTTGACGTTTTTGTTGTTGTTGATATTGTTTTGTTGTTGTTGTTGTTGTTTATTTGACGATGTTGTTGTTGTTGTTTATTTGACGTTGTTGTTGTTAATGTTTATTTGACATTGTTGTTGTTGTTGTTGTTTATTTGACATTGTTGTCGTTGTTGTTGTTGATGTTGTTGTTGTTGTTTATTTGACATTGTTGTTGTTGTTTATTTGACGTTGTTGTTGTTGTTGTTTATTTGACGTTGTTGTTGTTGCTGTTTATTTGACGTTGTTGTTATTGTTGACGTTGTTGTTGTTATTGTTTATTTGACGTTGTTGTTTTTGTTTATTTGACGTAGTTGTTGTTGTTGACGTTGTTGTTGTTGTTGTTTATTTGACGTTTTAGTTGTTCTTGATGTTGTTGTTGTTTTTTTTGTTGTTTATTTGACGTTGTTGTTGTTCTTGATGTTGTTGTTGTTGTTGTTTATTTGACGTTGTTGTTGTTGTTGTTTATTTGACGTTGTTGTTGTTGTTGTTTATTTGACGTTGTTGTTGTTATTGTTATTGTTGTTGTTGTTCTTTATTTGACGTTGTTGTTGTTTTTGTTTATTTGACGTTGTGGTTGTTGTTGTTTATTTGACGTTGTTGTTGTTGTTGTTTATTTGAGGTTGTTGTTGCTGTTGTTTAGTTGACGTTGCTATTGTTATTGTTGTTTATTTGACGTTGTTGTTGTTGTTGTTGTTTATTTGACGTTGTTGTTGTTGTTGTTGTTGTTGTTTATTTGACGTTGTTGTTATTGTTTATTTGACGTTTTTGTTGTTGTTGTTTATTTGACGTTGTTGTTGTTGTTATTGTTTATTTAACGTTGTTGTTGTTGTTGTTATTTATTAGACGTTGTTATTGTTGTTTATTTGACGTTGTTTTTGTTATTTGACGTTGTTGTTGTTGTATTTGTTGTTGTTGTTGTTGTTCCTTATTTGACGTTGTTGTTGTTGTTGTTGTTGTTGTTTATTTGACGTTTTTGTTGTTGTTGTTGTTGTTGTTGTTGTATTTGTTGTTGTTGTTGTTGTTCCTTATTTGACGTTGTTGTTGTTCCTTATTTGACGTTGTTGTTGTTGTTGTTGTTCCTTATTTGACGTTGTTGTTGTTGTTTATTTGACGTTTTTATTGTTGTTATTGTTGTTGTTTATTTGACGTTGTTGTTGTTGTTGTTATTGTTGTTTATTTGACGTTGTTGTTGTCGTTGTTGTTGTTGTTTATTTGACGTTGTTGTTGTTGTTATTGTTTATTTGACGGTTTTGTTGTTGTTGTTTATTTAACGTTGTTATTGTTGTTTAGTTGACGTTGTATTTGTTATTTGACGTTGTTGTTGTTGTTGTATTTGTTGTTGTTGTTCCTTATTTGACGTTGTTGTTGTTGTTGTTGATGTTTATTTGACGTTTTTGTTGTTGTTGATGTTGTTTTGTTGTTGTTGTTTATTCGACGTTGTTGTTGTTGTTGTTTATTTGACGTTGTTATTGTTAATGTTTATTTGACATTGTTGTTGTTGTTGACGGTGTTGTTGTTATTGTTTATTTGACATTGTTGTTGTTGTTGTTGACGTTGTTGTTGCTGTTGTTTATTTGACGTTGTTGTTGTTGACGTTGTTGTTGTTGACGTTGTTGTTGTTGTTGTTATTGTTTATTTGACGTTGTTGTTGTTGTTGTTGTTTATTTGACGTAGTTATTGTTGTTGAAGTTGTTGTTGTTGTTGTTTATTTGACGTTTTAGTTGTTCTTGATGTTGTTGTTGTTGTTGTTGTTTATTTGACGTTGTTGTTGTTGTTGTTGACGTTGTTGGTGTTGTTGTTTATTTGACGTTGTTGTTGTTATTGTTGTTGTTGTTGTTTATTTGGCGTTGTTGTTGCTGTTGTTTATTTATCATTGTTGTTGTTGTTGTTTATTTGAAGTTGTTGTTGTTTATTTGACGTTGTTGTTGTTGACGTTGTTGTTGTTGTTGTTTATTTAACGTTGTTATTGTTGTTGTTGTTTATTTGACGTTGTTGTTGTTTATTTGACATAGTTGTTGTTGTTGTTATTATTGTTGTTGTTGTTGTTGTTGTTTATTTGACGTTGTTGTTGTTGACGTTGTTGGTGTTGTTGTTTATTTGACGTTGTTGTTGTTATTGTTGTTGTTGTTGTTTATTTGACGTTGTTGTTGTTGTTGTTTATTTGACGTTGTTGTTGTTGTTTATTTGACGCTGTTGTTGTTGTTTATTTGACGTTGTTTTTGTTATTTGACGTTGTTGTTGTTGTATTTGTTGTTGTTGTTGTTCTTTATTTGACGTTGTTGTTGTTGTTTATTTGACGTTTTTGTTGTTGTTGATATTGTTTTGTTGTTGTTGTTGTTTATTTGACGATGTTGTTGTTGTTGTTGTTGTTGTTTATTTGACGTTGTTGTTGTTAATGTTTATTTGACAATGTTGTTGTTGTTGTTGTTGTTGTTGTTGTTGTTTATTTGACATTATTGTCGTTGTTGTTGTTGACGTTGTTGTTGTTATTTATTTGACATTGTTGTTGTTGTTTATTTGACGTTGTTGTTGTTGTTTATTTGACGTTGTTGTTGTTGCTGTTTATTTGACGTTGTTGTTGTTGTTGTTGACGTTGTTGTTGTTGTTATTGTTTATTTGACGTTGTTGTTTTTGTTTATTTGACGTAGTTGTTGTTGTTGACATTGTTGTTGTTGTTGTTTATTTGACGTTTTTGTTGTTGTTGATGTTGTTGTTGTTTTTGTTGTTGTTTATTTGACGTTGTTGTTGTTTATTTGACGTTGTTGTTGTTGTTGTTTATTTGACGTTGTTGTTGTTGTTGTTATTGTTATTGTTGTTGTTGTTCTTTATTTGACGTTGTTGTTGTTTATTTGACGTTGTTGTTGTTGTTGTTGTTTATTTAACGTTTTGTTGTTGTTGTTTATTTGACGTTGTTTTTGTCGTTGTTTTTGTTATTTATTTGACGTTGTTGTTTTTGTTGTTTATTTGACGTTGTTGTTGTTGTTGTTTATTTGAGGTTGTTGTTGTTGTTGACGTTGTTGTTGTTATTTATTTGACGTTGTTGTGTTTGTTGATGTTGTTGTTGTTGTTGACGTTGTTGTTGTTATTGTTGTTTATTTGACGTTGTTGTTGTTGTTTATTTGACATTGTTGTTGTTGTTGACGGTGTTGTTGTTGTTGTTTATTTGACGTTGTTGTTGTTGTTGTTGTTGTTGTTGTTTATTTGACGTTGTTGTTGTTTATTTGATGTTATTGTTGTAGACGTTGTTGTTGTTGTTGTTTATTTGACGTTGTTGTTGTTGTTTATTTGACATAGTTGTTGTTGTTTACGTTGTTGTTGTTGTTGTTTATTTGACGTTTTTGTTGTTGTTGATGTTGTTGTTGTTTATTTGACGTTGTTGTTATTGTTGATTTGACGTGGTTGTTGTTGTTTATTTGACGTTGTTGTTGTAGTTGTTATTGTTGTTGTTGTTGATTTGACGTTGTTGTTGTTGTTTATTTGACGTTGTTATTGTTTATTTGACGTTGTTGTTGTAGTTGTTGTTATTTATTTGACGTTGTTGTTGTTGTTGTTTATTTGACATAGTTGTTGTTGTTGTTATTGTTGTTGTTATTGTTGTTGTTGTTGTTGTTGTTGTTTATTTGACGTTGTTGTTGTTGTTGACGTTGTTGGTGTTGTTGTTTATTAGACATTGTTGTTATTGTTGTTGACATTGTTGTTGTTGTTTATTTGACGTTGTTGTTGTTTATTTGACGTTGTTGTTGTTGTTGTTGACGTTGTTGTTATTGTTGTTGTTGTTGTTTATTTGACGTTGTTGTTGTTGTTGTTGTTTATTTGACGTTGTTGTTGTCGTTGTTGTTGTTGTTTATTTGACGTTGTTGTTGTTGTTGTTATTGTTTATTTGACGGTTTTGTTGTTGTTGTTTATTTAACGTTGTTATTGTTGTTTAGTTGACGTTGTATTTGTTATTTGACGTTGTTGTTGTTGTTGTATTTGTTGTTGTTGTTCCTTATTTGACGTTGTTGTTGTTGTTGATGTTTATTTGACGTTTTTGTTGTTGATGTTGTTTTGTTGTTGTTGTTTATTCGACGTTGTTGTTGTAGTTTATTTGACGTTGTTATTGTTAATGTTTATTTGACATTGTTGTTGTTGTTGACGGTGTTGTTGTTATTGTTTATTTGACATTGTTGTTGTGGTTGTTGACGTTGTTGTTGCTGTTGTTTATTTGACGTTGTTGTTGTTGACGTTGTTGTTGTTGACGTTGTTGTTGTTGTTATTGTTTATTTGACGTTGTTGTTGTTGTTGTTTATTTGACGTAGTTATTGTTGTTGACGTTGTTGTTGTTTATTTGACGTTTTAGTTGTTCTTGATGTTGTTGTTGTTTTTGTTGTTGTTGTTGTTCTTGATGTTGTTGTTGTTGTTGTTTATTTGACGTAGTTGTTGTTGTTGTTTATTTGACGTTGTTGTTGTTGTTGTTTATTTGACGTTGTTGTTGTTGTTATTGTTATTGTTGTTGTTGTTCTTTATTTGACGTTGTTGTTGTTTTTGTTTATTTGACGTTGTTGTTGTTGTTGTTTATTTGACGTTGTTGTTGTTGTTGTTTATTTGAGGTTGTTGTTGTTGTAGTTTATTTGACGTTGTTATTGTTATTGTTGTTTATTTGACATTGTTGTTGTTGTTGTTTATTTGACGTTGTTGTTGTTGTTGTTGTTTATTTGACGTTGTTGTTATTGTTTATTTGACGTTTTTGTTGTTGTTGTTTATTTGACGTTGTTGTTGTTGTTATTGTTTATTTAACGTTGTTGTTGTTGTTGTTTATTAGACGTTGTTATTGTTGTTTATTTGACATTGTTTTTGTTATTTGACGTTGTTGTTGTTGTATTTGTTGTTGTTGTTGTTGTTCCTTATTTGACGTTGTTGTTGTTGTTGTTTATTTGACGTTTTTGTTGTTGTTTTTGTATTTGTTGTTGTTGTTGTTGTTCCTTATTAGACGTTGTTGTTGTTCCTTATTTGACGTTGTTGTTGTTGTTGTTGTTTATTTGACGTTTTTGTTGTTGGTGTTGTTGTATTTGTTGTTGTTGTTGTTGTTCCTTATTTGACGTTGTTGTTGTTGTTGTTTATTTGACGTTGTTGTTGCTGTTGTTTATTTATCGTTGTTGTTGTTGTTGTTTATTTGACGTTGTTGTTGTTTATTTGACGTTGTTGTTGTTGTTGACGTTGTTGTTGTTGTTGTTTATTTAACGTTGTTGTTGTTGTTGTTGTTGTTGTTGTTGTTGTTGTTTATTTGACATTGTTGTTGTTGTTTATTTGACATAGTTGTTGTTATTGTTATTGTTGTTGTTGTTGTTGTTGTTGTTGTTTATTTGACGTTGTTGTTGTTGTTGTTGACGTTGTTGGTGTTGTTGTTTATTTGACGTTATTGTTGTTATTGTTGTTGTTGTTGTTTATTTGGCGTTGTTGTTGCTGTTGTTTATTTATCGTTGTTGTTGTTGTTGTTTATTTGACGTTGTTGTCGTTGTTGTTGTTTATTTGACGTTGTTGTTGTTGTTGTTGTTGTTGTTTATTTAACGTTGTTATTGTTGTTGTTGTTTATTTGACGTTGTTGTTGTTGTTTATTTGACGTTGTTTTTGTTATTTGACGTTGTTGTTGTTGTATTTGTTGTTGTTGTTGTTCTTTATTTGACGTTGTTGTTGTTATTTATTTGACGTTTTTGTTGTTGTTGATATTGTTTTGTTGTTGTTGTTGTTTATTTGACGATGTTGTTGTTGTTGTTGTTTATTTGACGTTGTTGTTGTTAATGTTTATTTGACAATGTTGTTGTTGTTGTTGTTGTTGTTGTTGTTGTTGTTTATTTGACATTATTGTCGTTGTTGTTGTTGACGTTGTTGTTGTTGTTTATTTGACATTGTTGTTGTTGTTTATTTGACGTTGTTGTTGTTGTTTATTTGACGTTGTTGTTGTTGCTGTTTATTTGACGTTGTTGTTGTTGTTGTTGACGTTGTTGTTGTTGTTATTGTTTATTTGACGTTGTTGTTTTTGTTTATTTGACGTAGTTGTTGTTGTTGACATTGTGGTTGTTGTTGTTTATTTGACGTTTTTGTTGTTGTTGATGTTGTTGTTGTTTTTGTTGTTGTTTATTTGACGTTGTTGTTATTTATTTGACGTTGTTGTTGTTGTTGTTGTTGTTTATTTGACGTTGTTGTTGTTGTTGTTATTGTTATTGTTGTTGTTGTTCTTTATTTGACGTTGTTGTTGTTTATTTGACGTTGTTGTTGTTGTTGTTGTTTATTTAACGTTGTTGTTGTTGTTGTTTATTTGACGTTGTTTTTGTCGTTGTTTTTGTTATTTATTTGACGTTGTTGTTTTTGTTGTTTATTTGACGTTGTTGTTGTTGTTGTTGTTTATTTGAGGTTGTTGTTGTTGTTGACGTTGTTGTTGTTGTTTATTTGACGTTGTTGTGTTTGTTGATGTTGTTGTTGTTGTTGACGTTGTTGTTGTTGTTGTTGTTTATTTGACGTTGTTGTTGTTGTTTATTTGACATTGTTGTTGTTGTTGACGGTGTTGTTGTTGTTGTTTATTTGACGTTGTTGTTGTTGTTGTTGTTGTTGTTTATTTGACGTTGTTGTTGTTTATTTGATGTTATTGTTGTAGACGTTGTTGTTGTTGTTGTTTATTTGACGTTGTTGTTGTTGTTGTTTATTTGACGTAGTTGTTGTTGTTTACGTTGTTGTTGTTGTTGTTTATTTGACGTTTTTGTTGTTGTTGATGTTGTTGGTGTTTATTTGATGTTGTTGTTGTTGTTGATTTGACGTTGTTGTTGTTGTTTATTTGACGTTGTTGTTGTAGTTGTTATTGTTGTTGTTGTTGATTTGACGTTGTTGTTGTTGTTTATTTGACGTTGTTATTGTTTATTTGACGTTGTTGTTGTAGTTGTTGTTATTTATTTGACGTTGTTGTTGTTGTTGTTTATTTGACATAGTTGTTGTTAATGTTATTGTTGTTGTTGTTGTTGTTGTTGTTTATTTGAAGTTGTTGTTGTTGTTGACGTTGTTGGTGTTGTTGTTTATTAGACATTGTTGTTATTGTTGTTGACATTGTTGTTGTTGTTTATTTGACGTTGTTGTTGTTTATTTGACGTTGTTGTTGTTGTTGTTGACGTTGTTGTTATTGTTGTTGTTGTTGTTGTTTATTTGACGTTGTTGTTATTGTTGTTGTTGTTGTTGTTTATTTGACGTTGTTGTTGTTGTTGTTGTTTATTTGACGTTGTTGTTGTCGTTGTTGTTGTTTATTTGACGTTGTTGTTGTTGTTGTTGTTATTGTTTATTTGACGGTTTTGTTGTTGTTGTTTATTTAACGTTGTTATTGTTGTTTAGTTGACGTTGTATTTGTTATTTGACGTTGTTGTTGTTGTTGTATTTGTTGTTGTTGTTCCTTATTTGACGTTGTTGTTGTTGTTGATGTTTATTTGACGTTTTTGTTGTTGTTGATGTTGTTTTGTTGTTGTTGTTTATTCGACGTTGTTGTTGTTGTTGTTTATTTGACGTTGTTATTGTTAATGTTTATTTGACATTGTTGTTGTTGTTGTTTACGGTGTTGTTGTTATTGTTTATTTGACATTGTTGTTGTGGTTGTTGACGTTGTTGTTGCTGTTGTTTATTTGACGTTGTTGTTGTTGACGTTGTTGTTGTTGACGTTGTTGTTGTTGTTATTGTTTATTTGACGTTGTTGTTGTTGTTGTTTATTTGACGTAGTTATTGTTGTTGACGTTGTTGTTGTTGTTTATTTGACGTTTTAGTTGTTCTTGATGTTGTTGTTGTTTTTGTTGTTGTTTATTTGACGTTGTTGTTGTTCTTGATGTTGTTGTTGTTGTTGTTTATTTGACGTAGTTGTTGTTGTTGTTTATTTGACGTTGTTGTTGTTGTTGTTTATTTGACGTTGTTGTTGTTGTTGTTTATTTGACGTTGTTGTTGTTATTGTTATTGTTGTTGTTGTTCTTTATTTGACGTTGTTGTTGTTTTTGTTTATTTGACGTTGTTGTTGTTGTTGTTTATTTGACGTTGTTGTTGTTATTGTTGTTTATTTGAGGTTGTTGTTGCTGTTGTTTATTTGACGTTGTTATTGTTATTGTTGTTTATTTGACGTTGTTGTTGTTGTTGTTTATTTGTCGTTGTTGTTGTTGTTGTTGTTTATTTGACGTTGTTGTTATTGTTTATTTGACGTTTTTGTTGTTGTTGTTTATTTGACGTTGTTGTTGTTGTTATTGTTTATTTAACGTTGTTGTTGTTGTTGTTTATTAGACGTTGTTATTGTTGTTTATTTGACGTTGTTTTTGTTATTTGACGTTGTTGTTGTTGTATTTGTTGTTGTTGTTGTTGTTCCTTATTTGACGTTGTTCTTGTTGTTGTTTATTTGACTTTTTGTTGTTGTTGTTGTATTTGTTGTTGTTGTTGTTGTTCCTTATTTGACGTTGTTGTTGTTCCTTATTTGACATTGTTGTTGTTGTTGTTCCTTATTAGACGTTGTTGTTGTTCCTTATTTGACGTTGTTGTTGTTGTTGTTGTTTATTTGACGTTTTTGTTGTTGTTGTTGTTGTATTTGTTGTTGTTGTTGTTGTTCCTTATTTGACGTTGTTGTTGTTGTTGTTTATTTGACGTTGTTGTTGCTGTTGTTTATTTATCGTTGTTGTTGTTGTTGTTTATTTGACGTTGTTGTTGTTTATTTGACGTTGTTGTTGTTGTTGACGTTGTTGTTGTTGTTGTTTATTTAACGTTGTTGTTGTTGTTGTTGTTGTTGTTTATTTGACATTGTTGTTGTTGTTTATTTGACATAGTTGTTGTTGTTGTTATTGTTGTTGTTGTTGTTGTTGTTTATTTGACGTTGTTGTTGTTGTTGACGTTGTTGGTGTTGTTGTTTATTTGACGTTATTGTTGTTATTGTTGTTGTTGTTGTTTATTTGGCGTTGTTGTTGTTGTTGTTTATTTATCGTTGTTGTTGTTGTTGTTTATTTGACGTTGTTGTCGTTGTTGTTGTTTATTTGACGTTGTTGTTGTTGTTGTTGTTGTTGTTTATTTAACGTTGTTATTGTTGTTGTTGTTTATTTGACGTTGTTGTTGTTGTTTATTTGACATAGTTGTTGTTGTTGTTATTGTTGTTGTTGTTGTTGTTGTTTATTTGACGTTGTTGTTGACGTTGTTGGTGTTGTTGTTTATTTGACGTTGTTGTTGTTATTGTTGTTGTTGTTTATTTGACGTTGTTGTTGTTGTTGTTTATTTGACGTTGTTGTTGTTGTTGTTTATTTGACGTTGTTGTTGTTGTTGTTGTTTATTTGGCGTTGTTTTTGTTATTTGACGTTGTTGTTGTTGTATTTGTTGTTGTTGTTGTTCTTTATTTGACGTTGTTGTTGTTGTTTATTTGACGTTTTTGTTGTTGTTGATATTGTTATGTTGTTGTTGTTGTTGTTGTTTATTTGACGATGTTGTTGTTGTTGTTGTTTATTTGACGTTGTTGTTGTTAATGTTTATTTGACATTGTTGTTGTTGTTGTTGTTGTTTATTTGACATTGTTGTCGTTGTTGTTGTTGATGTTGTTGTTGTTGTTTATTTGACATTGTTCTTGTTGTTTATTTGACGTTGTTGTTGTTGTTGTTGTTTATTTGACGTTGTTGTTGTTGCTGTTTATTTGACGTTGTTGTTATTGTTGACGTTGTTGTTGTTATTGTTTATTTGACGTTGTTGTTTTTGTTTATTTGACGTAGTTGTTGTTGTTGACGTTGTTGTTGTTGTTGTTTATTTGACGTTTTAGTTGTTCTTGATGTTGTTGTTGTTTTTGTTGTTGTTTAT
>OX451740.1:450518596-450706096 GCA_948472305.1 Vicia faba
GTTGTTGTTGTTGTTGTTGTTTATTTGACGTTGTTGTTGTTGTTGACGTTGTTGGTGTTGTTGTTTATTTGACGTTGTTGTTGTTATTGTTGTTGTTGTTTTTTATTTGGCGTTGTTGTTGCTGTTGTTTATTTATCGTTGTTGTTGTTGTTGTTTATTTGACGTTGTTGTCGTTGTTGTTGTTTATTTGACGTTGTTGTTGTTGTTGTTGTTGTTTATTTAATGTTGTTATTGTTGTTGTTGTTTATTTGACGTTGTTGTTGTTGTTGTTGTTTATTTGACATAGTTGTTGTTGTTGTTATTGTTGTTGTTGTTGTTGTTTATTTGACGTTGTTGTTGACGTTGTTGGTGTTGTTGTTTATTTGACGTTGTTGTTGTTATTGTTGTTGTTGTTGTTTATTTGACGTTGTTGTTGTTGTTGTTTATTTGACGTTGTTGTTGTTGTTGTTTATTTGACGTTGTTGTTGTTGTTGTTTATTTGGCGTTGTTTTTGTTATTTGACGTTGTTGTTGTTGTATTTGTTGTTGTTGTTGTTCTTTATTTGACGTTGTTGTTGTTGTTTATTTGACGTTTTTGTTGTTGTTGATATTGTTTTGTTGTTGTTGTTGTTGTTGTTTATTTGACGATGTTGTTGTTGTTGTTTATTTGACGTTGTTGTTGTTAATGTTTATTTGACATTGTTGTTGTTGTTGTTGTTGTTGTTTATTTGACATTGTTGTCGTTGTTGTTGTTGATGTTGTTGTTGTTGTTTATTTGACATCGTTGTTGTTGTTTATTTGACGTTGTTGTTATTGTTTATTTGACGTTGTTGTTTTTGGTTATTTGACGTAGTTGTTGTTGTTGACGTTGTTGTTGTTGTTGTTGTTTATTTGACGTTTTAGTTGTTCTTGATGTTGTTGTTGTTTTTGTTGTTGTTTATTTGACGTTGTTGTTGTTCTTGATGTTGTTGTTGTTGTTGTTGTTGTTTATTTGACGTTTTTGTTGTTGTTGTTTATTTGACGTTGTTGTTGTTGTTGTTTATTTGACGTTGTTGTTGTTATTGTTATTGTTGTTGTTGTTCTTTATTTGACGTTGTTGTTGTTTTTGTTTATTTGACGTTGTTGTTGTTGTTGTTGTTTATTTGACGTTGTTGTTGTTGTTTATTTGAGGTTGTTGTTGCTGTTGTTTAGTTGACGTTGTTATTGTTATTGTTGTTTATTTGACGTTGTTGTTGTTGTTGTTGTTTATTTGACGTTGTTGTTGTTGTTGTTGTTTATTTGACGTTGTTGTTATTGTTTATTTGACGTTTTTGTTGTTGTTGTTTATTTGACGTTGTTGTTGTTGTTATTGTTTATTTAACGTTGTTATTGTTGTTGTTGTTTATTAGACGTTGTTATTGTTGTTTATTTGACGTTGTTTTTGTTATTTGACGTTGTTTTTGTTGTATTTGTTGTTGTTGTTGTTGTTCCTTATTTGACGTTGTTGTTGTTGTTGTTGTTTATTTGACGTTTTTGTTGTTGTTGTTGTTGTTGTATTTGTTGTTGTTGTTGTTGTTGTTCCTTATTTGACGTTGTTGTTGTTCCTTATTTGACGTTGTTGTTGTTGTTGTTCCTTATTTGACGTTGTTGTTGTTGTTTATTTGACGTTTTTGTTGTTGTTGTTGTTGTTGTTGTTTATTTGACGTTGTTGTTGTTGTTGTTATTGTTGTTGTTTATTTGACGTTGTTGTTGTCGTTGTTGTTGTTGTTTATTTGACGTTGTTGTTGTTGTTGTTATTGTTTATTTGACGGTTTTGTTGTTGTTGTTTATTTAACGTTGTTATTGTTGTTTAGTTGACGTTGTATTTGTTATTTGACGTTGTTGTTGTTGTTGTTGTTGTATTTGTTGTTGTTGTTCCTTATTTGACGTTGTTGTTGTTGTTGATGTTTATTTGACGTTTTTGTTGTTGTTGATGTTGTTTTGTTGTTGTTGTTTATTCGACGTTGTTGTTGTTGTTGTTTATTTGACGTTGTTATTGTTAATGTTTATTTGACATTGTTGTTGTTGTTGACGGTGTTGTTGTTATTGTTTATTTGACATTATTGTTGTTGTTGTTGACGTTGTTGTTGCTGTTGTTTATTTGACGTTGTTGTTGTTGACGTTGTTGTTGTTGACGTTGTTGTTGTTGTTATTGTTTATTTGACGTTGTTGTTGTTGTTGTTTATTTGACGTAGTTATTGTTGTTGACGTTGTTGTTGTTGTTGTTGTTTATTTGACGTTTTAGTTGTTCTTGATGTTGTTGTTGTTTTTGTTGTTGTTTATTTGACGTTGTTGTTGTTCTTGATGTTGTTGTTGTTGTTTATTTGACGTAGTTGTTGTTGTTGTTTATTTGACGTTGTTGTTGTTGTTGTTGTTTATTTGACGCTGTTGTTGTTATTGTTATTGTTGTTGTTGTTCTTTATTTGACGTTGTTGTTGTTTTTGTTTATTTGACGTTGTTGTTGTTGTTGTTTATATGACGTTGTTGTTGTTGTTGTTGTTTATTTGAGGTTGTTGTTGCTGTTGTTTATTTGACGTTGTTATGGTTATTGTTGTTTATTTGACGTTGTTGTTGTTTATGTTTATTTGACGTTGTTGTTGTTGTTGTTGTTGTTTATTTGACGTTGTTGTTATTGTTTATTTGACGTTTTTGTTGTTGTTGTTTATTTGACGTTGTTGTTGTTGTTATTGTTTATTTAACGTTGTTGTTGTTGTTGTTAATTAGACGTTGTTATTGTTGTTTATTTGACGTTGTTTTTGTTATTTGACGTTGTTGTTGTTGTATTTGTTGTTGTTGTTGTTGTTGTTCCTTATTTGATGTTGTTGTTATTGTTGTTGTTTATTTGACGTTTTTGTTGTTGTTGTTGTATTTGTTGTTGTTGTTGTTGTTCCTTATTTGACGTTGTTATTGTTCCTTATTTGACGTTGTTGTTGTTGTTGTTCCTTATTAGACGTTGTTGTTGTTCCTTATTTGACGTTGTTGTTGTTGTTGTTTATTTGACGTTTTTGTTGTTGTTGTTGTTGTATTTGTTGTTGTTGTTGTTGTTCCTTATTTGACGTTGTTGTTGTTGTTGTTTATTTGACGTTGTTGTTGCTGTTGTTTATTTATCGTTGTTGTTGTTGTTGTTGTTTATTTGACGTTGTTGTTGTTTATTTGACGTTGTTGTTGTTGTTTATTTGACATAGTTGTTGTTGTTGTTATTGTTGTTGTTGTTGTTGTTGTTTATTTGACGTTGTTGTTGTTGTTGTTGACGTTGTTGGTGTTGTTGTTTATTTGACGTTGTTGTTGTTATTGTTGTTGTTGTTGTTTATTTGGCGTTGTTGTTGCTGTTGTTTATTTATCGTTGTTGTTGTTGTTTATTTGACGTTGTGGTCGTTGTTGTTGTTTATTTGACGTTGTTGTTGTTGTTGTTTATTTGACGTTGTTGTTGTTGTTTATTTGACATAGTTGTTGTTGTTGTTATTGTTGTTGTTGTTGTTGTTGTTTATTTGACGTTGTTGTGGTTGTTGACGTTGTTGGTGTTGTTGTTTATTTGACGTTGTTGTTGTTATTGTTGTTGTTGTTGTTTATTTGGCGTTGTTGTTGCTGTTGTTTATTTATCGTTGTTGTTGTTGTTTATTTGACGTTGTTGTCGTTGTTGTTGTTTATTTGACGTTGTTGTTGTTGTTGTTGTTGTTTATTTAACGTTGTTATTATTGTTGTTGTTTATTTGACGTTGTTGTTGTTGTTTATTTGACATAGTTGTTGTTGTTGTTATTGTTGTTGTTGTTGTTGTTGTTTATTTGACGTTGTTGTTGACGTTGTTGGTGTTGTTGTTTATTTGACGTTGTTGTTGTTATTGTTGTTGTTGTTGTTTATTTGACGTTGTTGTTGTTGTTGTTGTTTATTTGACGTTGTTGTTGTTGTTGTTGTTTATTTGACGTTGTTGTTGTTGTTGTTGTTTATTTGGCGTTGTTTTTGTTATTTGACGTTGTTGTTGTATTTGTTGTTGTTGTTGTTCTTTATTTGACGTTGTTGTTGTTGTTTATTTGACGTTTTTGTTGTTGTTGATATTGTTTTGTTGTTGTTGTTGTTGTTTATTTGACGATGTTGTTGTTGTTGTTTATTTGACGTTGTTGTTGTTAATGTTTATTTGACATTGTTGTTGTTGTTGTTGTTGTTTATTTGACATTGTTGTCGTTGTTGTTGTTGATGTTGTTGTTGTTGTTTATTTGACATTGTTGTTGTTGTTTATTTGACGTTGTTGTTGTTGTTTATTTGATGTTGTTGTTGTTGCTGTTTATTTGACGTTGTTGTTATTGTTGACGTTGTTGTTGTTATTGTTTATTTGACGTTGTTGTTTTTGTTTATTTGACGTAGTTGTTGTTGTTGACGTTGTTGTTGTTGTTGTTTATTTGACGTTTTAGTTGTTCTTGATGTTGTTGTTGTTTTTGTTGTTTATTTGACGTTGTTGTTGTTTTTATTGTTGGTGTTGTTGTTGTTTATTTGACGTTGTTGTTGTTGTTGTTGTTTATTTGACGTTGTTGTTGTAGTTGTTTATTTGACGTTGTTGTTGTTGTTGTTGTTGTTGTTGTTATTTATTTGACGTTGTTGTTGTTATTGTTATTGTTGTTGTTGTTCTTTATTTGACGTTGTTGTTGTTTTTGTTTATTTGACGTTGTTGTTGTTGTTGTTTATTTGACGTTGTTGTTGTTGTTGTTGTTGTTTATTTGAGGTTGTTGTTGCTGTTGTTTATTTGACGTTGTTATTGTTATTGTTGTTTATTTGACGTTGTTGTTGTTGTTGTTGTTGTTTATTTGACGTTGTTGTTGTTGTTGTTGTTTATTTGACGTTGTTGTTATTGTTTATTTGACGTTTTTGTTGTTGTTGTTTATTTGACGTTGTTGTTGTTGTTATTGTTTATTTAACGTTGTTGTTGTTGTTGTTTATTAGACGTTGTTATTGTTGTTTATTTGACGTTGTTTTTGTTATTTGACGTTGTTGTTGTTGTATTTGTTGTTGTTGTTGTTGTTCCTTATTTGACGTTGTTGTTGTTGTTGTTGTTTATTTGACGTTTTTGTTGTTGTTGTTGTTGTTGTTGTTGTTGTATTTGTTGTTGTTGTTGTTGTTCCTTATTTGACGTTGTTGTTGTTCCTTATTTGACGTTGTTGTTGTTGTTGTTCCTTATTTGACGTTGTTGTTGTTGTTTATTTGACGTTTTTGTTGTTGTTGTTGTTGTTGTATTTGTTGTTGTTGTTCCTTATTTGACGTTGTTGTTGTTGTTGTTGTTGTTTATTTGACGTTGTTGTTGCTGTTGTTTATTTATCGTTGTTGTTGTTGTTGTTTATTTAACGTTGTTGTTGTTTATTTGACGTTGTTGTTGTTGTTGACGTTGTTGTTGTTGTTGTTGTTTATTTAACGTTGTTGTTGTTGTTGTTGTTTATTTGACGTTGTTGTTGTTGTTTATTTGACATAGTTGTTGTTGTTATTGTTGTTGTTGTTGTTGTTGTTTATTTGACGTTGTTGTTGTTGTTGTTGACGTTGTTGGTGTTGTTGTTTATTTGACGTTGTTGTTGTTATTGTTGTTGTTGTTGTTTATTTGGCGTTGTTGTTGTTGTTGTTTATTTATCGTTGTTGTTGTTGTTGTTGTTATTTATTTGACGTTGTTGTCGTTGTTGTATTTTATTTGACGTTGTTGTTATTGACGTTGTTGTTGTTGTTATTGTTTATTTAACGTTGTTATTGTTGTTGTTGTTTATTTGACGTTGTTGTTGTTGTTTATTTGACATAGTTGTTGTTGTTATTGTTGTTGTTATTGTTGTTGTTTATTTGACGTTGTTATTGTTGTTGTTTATTTTACGTTGTTGTTGTTATTGTTGTTGTTGTTGTTGTTTATTTGACGTTGTTGTTGTTGTTGTTTATTTGACGATGTTGTTGTTATTGTTGTTGTTGTTGTTTATTTGACGTTGTTGTTGTTGATGTTTATTTGGCATTGTTTTTGTTATTTGACGTTGTTGTTGTTGTATTTGTTGTTGTTGTTGTTCTTTATTTGACGTTGTTGTTGTTGTTTATTTGACTTTTTTGTTGTTGTTGATATTGTTTTGTTGTTGTTGTTGTTGTTTATTTGACGATGTTGTTGTTATTGTTGTTGTTGTTGTTGTTTATTTGACGTTGTTGTTGTTGTTGTTGTTGTTTATTTGACGTTGTTGTTGTTGTTTATTTGACGTTGTTGTTGTTGTTTATTTGACGTTGTTGTTGTTGTTTATTTGGTGTTGTTTTTGTTATTTGACGTTGTTGTTGTTGTATTTGTTGTTGTTGTTGTTCTTTATTTGACGTTGTTGTTGTTGTTTATTTGACGTTTTTGTTGTTGTTGATATTGTTTTGTTGTTGTTGTTGTTGTTGTTTTGTTTGACGATGTTGTTGTTGTTGTTTATTTGACGTTGTTGTTGTTAATGTTTATTTGACATTGTTGTTGTTGTTGTTGTTTATTTGACATTGTTGTCGTTGTTGTTGTTGATGTTGTTGTTGTTGTTTATTTGACATTGTTGTTGTTGTTTATTTGACGTTGTTGTTGTTGTTGTTTATTTGACGTTGTTGTTGTTGTTGTTTATTTGACGTTGTTGTTATTGTTGACGTTGTTGTTGTTGTTATTATTTATTTGACGTTGTTGTTTTTGTTTATTTGACGTAGTTGTTGTTGTTGACATTGTTGTTGTTGTTTTTGTTTATTTGACGTTTTTGTTGTTGTTGTTTTTGTTGTTGTTTATTTGATGTTGTTGTTGTTTATTTGACGTTGTTGTTGTTGTTGTTGTTGTTTATTTGACGTTTTTGTTGTTGTTGTTATTGTTATTGTTATTGTTGTTCTTTATTTGACGTTGTTGTTGTTGTTGTTGTTGTTTATTTAACGTTGTTGTTGTTGTTGTTGTTTATTTGACGTTGTTTTTGTCGTTGTTTTTGTTGTTTATTTGACGTTGTTGTTGTTGTTGTTGTTTATTTGACGTTGTTGTTGTTGTTGTTTATTTGACGTTGTTGTTGTTGTTGTTGACGTTTTTGTTGTTGTTGTTGTTGTTGTATTTGTTGTTGTTGTTGTTCCTTATTTGACGTTGTTGTTGTTGTTGTTGTTTATTTGACGTTGTTGTTGCTGTTGTTTATTTATCGTTGTTGTTGTTGTTGTTTATTTAACGTTGTTGTTGTTTATTTGACGTTGTTGTTGTTGTTGTTGACGTTGTTGTTGTTGTTGTTGTTTATTTAACGTTGTTGTTGTTGTTTATTTGACGTTGTTGTTGTTGTTTATTTGACATAGTTGTTGTTGTTGTTATTGTTGTTGTTGTTGTTGTTTATTTGACGTTGTTGTTGTTGTTGTTGACGTTGTTGGTGTTGTTGTTTATTTGACGTTGTTGTTGTTATTGTTGTTGTTGTTGTTTATTTGGCGTAGTTGTTGCTGTTGTTTATTTATCGTTGTTGTTGTTGTTGTTGTTGTTGTTGTTTATTTGACATTGTTGTCGTTGTTGTATTTTATTTGACGTTGTTGTTATTGACGTTGTTGTTGTTTTTATTGTTTATTTAACGTTGTTATTGTTGTTGTTGTTTATTTGACATTGTTGTTGTTTATTTGACATAGTTGTTGTTGTTGTTATTGTTGTTGTTGTTGTTGTTGTTTATTTGACGTTGTTGTTGTTGTTGTTGTTTATTTGACGTTGTTGTTGTTATTGTTGTTGTTGTTGTTGTTGTTTATTTGACGTTGTTGTTGTTGTTGTTTATTTGACGATGTTGTTGTTATTGTTGTTGTTGTTGTTTATTTGACGTTGTTGTTGTTGTTGTTTATTTGGCATTGTTTTTGTTATTTGACGTTGTTGTTGTTGTTTATTTGACGTTGTTGTTGTTATTGTTGTTGTTGTTGTTTATTTGGCGTTGTTGTTGTTGTTGTTTATTTATCGTTGTTGTTGTTGTTGTTGTTATTTATTTGACGTTGTTGTCGTTGTTGTATTTTATTTGACGTTGTTGTTATTGACGTTGTTGTTGTTGTTATTGTTTATTTAACGTTGTTATTGTTGTTGTTGTTTATTTGACGTTGTTGTTGTTGTTTATTTGACATAGTTGTTGTTGTTATTGTTGTTGTTATTGTTGTTGTTTATTTGACGTTGTTATTGTTGTTGTTTATTTGACGTTGTTGTTGTTATTGTTGTTGTTGTTGTTGTTTATTTGACGTTGTTGTTGTTGTTGTTTATTTGACGATGTTGTTGTTATTGTTGTTGTTGTTGTTTATTTGACATTGTTGTCGTTGTTGTATTTTATTTGACGTTGTTGTTATTGACGTTGTTGTTGTTTTTATTGTTTATTTAACGTTGTTATTGTTGTTGTTGTTTATTTGACATTGTTGTTGTTTATTTGACATAGTTGTTGTTGTTGTTATTGTTGTTGTTGTTGTTGTTGTTTATTTGACGTTGTTGTTGTTGTTGTTTATTTGACGTTGTTGTTGTTATTGTTGTTGTTGTTGTTGTTGTTGTTTATTTGACGTTGTTGTTGTTGTTGTTTATTTGACGTTGTTATTGTTATTGTTGTTTATTTGACGTTGTTGTTGTTGTTGTTGTTGTTTATTTGACGTTGTTGTTGTTGTTGTTTATTTGGCATTGTTTTTGTTATTTGACGTTGTTGTTGTTGTATTTGTTGTTGTTGTTGTTCTTTATTTGACGTTGTTGTTGTTGTTTATTTGACTTTTTTGTTGTTGTTGATATTGTTTTGTTGTTGTTGTTGTTTATTTGACGATGTTGTTGTTATTGTTGTTGTTGTTGTTGTTTATTTGACGTTGTTGTTGTTGTTTATTTGACGTTGTTGTTGTTTATTTGACGTTGTTGTTGTTGTTGACGTTGTTGTTGTTGTTGTTTATTTAACGTTGTTGTTGTTGTTGTTGTTTATTTGACGTTGTTGTTGTTGTTTATTTGACGTTGTTGTTGTTGACGTTATTGTTGTTGTTATTGTTTATTTGACGTTGTTTTTGTTGTTTATTTGACGTAGTTGTTGTTGTTGACGTTGTTGTTGTTGTTGTTGTTGTTGTTGTTGTTGTTGTTTATTTGACGTTTTTGTTGTTGTTGATGTTTTTGTTGTTTTTGTTATTGTTTATTTGACGTTGTTGTTGTTGTTGTTTATTTGACGTTGTCGTTGTTGTTGTTTATTTGACGTTGTTGTTGTTGTTGTTCGATGTTGTTATTGATATGGTCTTGTTGTTTATTTGAAGTTGTTGTTGTTGTTGTTTATTTGACGTTGTTGTTGTTGTTGTTGTTTATTTGACGTTGTTGTTGTTGTTGTTTATTTGACGTTGTTTTTGTCGTTGTTTTTGTTGTTTATTTGATGTTGTTGTTGTTGTTGTTTATTTGACGTTGTTGTTGTTGTTGTTGTTGTTTATTTGACGTTGTTATTGTTGTTTATTTGACATTGTTGTTGTTGTTGACGGTGTTGTTGTTGTTGTTTATTTGACATTGTTGTTGTTGTTGTTGTTGTTGACGTTGTTGTTATTGTTGTTGTTTATTTGACATTGTTGTTGTTGTTTATTTGACGTTGTTGTTGTTGTTGTTTATTTGATGTTATTGTTGGTTTTGTTGTTGTTGTTTATTTGACGTTGTTGTTGTTGTTGTTTATTTGACATAGTTGTTGTTGTTGTTGTTGTTGTTTATTTGACGTTTTTGTTGTTGTTGATGTTGTTGTTGTTTATTTGAAGTTGTTGTTGTTGTTGTTTATTTGAGGTTGTTGTTGTTGTTGTTGTTTATTTGACGTTGTTGTTGTTGTTGTTGACGTTGTTGTTGTTGTTATTATTTATTTGACGTTGTTGTTGTTGTTATTGTTGTTGTTGTTGTTGTTTATTTGATGTTGTTGTTGTTGTTTATTTGACGTTGTTGTTGTTGTTTATTTGATGTTGTTGTTGTTGTTTATTTGACATTGTTATTATTATTGTTTATTTGACATTGTTGTTGTTGTTTATTTGACGTTGTTGTTGTTGTTGTTGATTATTTGACGTTGTTGTTGTTGTTGTTGTTGTTGTTATTTATTTGACGTAGTGGTTGTTGTATTTATTTGACGTTGTTGTTGTTGTTGTTGTTTATTTGACGGTGTTGTTGTAGTTGTTGTTTATTTGACGTTGTTGTTGTTGTTGTTTATTTGACGTTGTTGTTATTGTTGACGTTGTTGTTGTTGTAATTATTTATTTGACGTTGTTGTTTTTGTTTATTTGACGTAGTTGTTGTTGTTGACATTGTTGTTGTTGTTGTTGTTTATTTGACGTTTTTGTTGTTGTTATTTTTGTTGTTGTTTATTTGACGTTGTTGTTGTTTATTTGACGTTGTTGTTGTTGTTGTTGTTGTTTATTTGACGTTTTTATTGTTGTTGTTATTGTTATTGTTGTTGTTGTTCTTTATTTGACGTTGTTGTTGTTGTTGTTGTTTATTTAACGTTGTTGTTGTTGTTGTTGTTGTTTATTTGACGTTGTTTTTGTCGTTGTTTTTGTTGTTTATTTGACGTTGTTGTTGTTGTTGTTTATTTGACGTTGTTGTTGTTGTTGTTTATTTGACGTTGTTGTTGTTGTTGTTGACGTTTTTGTTGTTGTTGTTGTTGTTGTTGTTGTATTTGTTGTTGTTGTTGTTCCTTATCTGACGTTGTTGTTGTTGTTGTTGTTTATTTGACGTTGTTGTTGCTGTTGTTTATTTATCGTTGTTGTTGTTGTTGTTTATTTAACGTTGTTGTTGTTTATTTGACGTTGTTGTTGTTGTTGTTGACGTTGTTGTTGTTGTTGTTGTTGTTTATTTAACGTTGTTGTTGTTGTTTATTTGACGTTGTTGTTGTTGTTTATTTGACATAGTTGTTGTTGTTGTTATTGTTGTTGTTGTTGTTGTTTATTTGACGTTGTTGTTGTTGTTGTTGACGTTGTTGGTGTTGTTGTTTATTTGACGTTGTTGTTGTTATTGTTGTTGTTGTTGTTTATTTGGCGTAGTTGTTGTTGTTGTTTATTTATCGTTGTTGTTGTTGTTGTTGTTGTTGTTGTTGTTTATTTGACATTGTTGTCGTTGTTGTATTTTATTTGACGTTGTTGTTATTGACGTTGTTGTTGTTTTTATTGTTTATTTAACGTTGTTATTGTTGTTGTTGTTGTTTATTTGACATTGTTGTTGTTTATTTGACATAGTTGTTGTTGTTGTTATTGTTGTTGTTGTTGTTGTTGTTTATTTGACGTTGTTGTTGTTGTTGTTTATTTGACGTTGTTGTTGTTATTGTTGTTGTTGTTGTTGTTGTTTATTTGACGTTGTTGTTGTTGTTGTTTATTTGACGATGTTGTTGTTATTGTTGTTGTTGTTGTTTATTTGACGTTGTTGTTGTTGTTGTTTATTTGGCATTGTTTTTGTTATTTGACGTTGTTGTTGTTGTATTTGTTGTTGTTGTTGTTCTTTATTTGACGTTGTTGTTGTTGTTTATTTGACTTTTTTGTTGTTGTTGATATTGTTTTGTTGTTGTTGTTGTTTATTTGACGATGTTGTTGTTATTGTTGTTGTTGTTGTTGTTGTTGTTGATTTGACGTAGTTGTTGTTGTTGACGTTGTTGTTGTTGTTGTTGTTGTTGTTGTTGTTTATTTGACGTTTTTGTTGTTGTTGATGTTTTTGTTGTTTTTGTTATTGTTTATTTGACGTTGTTGTTGTTGTTGTTGTTGTTTATTTGACGTTGTCGTTGTTGTTGTTTATTTGACGTTGTTGTTGTTGTTGTTCGATGTTGTTATTGATATGGTCTTGTTGTTTATTTGAAGTTGTTGTTGTTGTTGTTTATTTGACGTTGTTGTTGTTGTTGTTGTTTATTTGACGTTGTTGTTGTTGTTGTTTATTTGACGTTGTTTTTGTCGTTGTTTTTGTTGTTTATTTGATGTTGTTGTTGTTGTTGTTGTTTATTTGACGTTGTTGTTGTTGTTGTTGTTTATTTGACGTTGTTATTGTTGTTTATTTGACATTGTTGTTGTTGTTGACGGTGTTGTTGTTGTTGTTTATTTGACATTGTTGTTGTTGTTGTTGTTGACGTTGTTGTTATTGTTGTTGTTTATTTGACATTGTTGTTGTTGTTTATTTGACGTTGTTGTTGTTGTTGTTTACTTGATGTTATTGTTGGTTTTGTTGTTGTTGTTTATTTGACGTTGTTGTTGTTGTTGTTTATTTGACATAGTTGTTGTTGTTGTTGACGTTGTTGTTGTTGTTGTTGTTGTTTATTTGACGTTTTTGTTGTTGTTGATGTTGTTGTTGTTTATTTGACGTTGTTGTTGTTGTTGTTTATTTGAGGTTGTTGTTGTTGTTGTTGTTTATTTGACGTTGTTGTTGTTGTTGACGTTGTTGTTGTTGTTATTATTTATTTGACGTTGTTGTTGTTGTTATTGTTGTTGTTGTTGTTGTTGTTGTTTATTTGATGTTGTTGTTGTTGTTTATTTGACGTTGTTGTTGTTGTTTATTTGATGTTGTTGTTGTTGTTTATTTGACATTGTTATTATTATTGTTTATTTGACATTGTTGTTGTTGTTTATTTGACGTTGTTGTTGTTGTTGTTGATTATTTGACGTTGTTGTTGTTGTTGTTGTTGTTATTTATTTGACGTAGTGGTTGTTGTATTTATTTGACGTTGTTGTTGTTGTTGTTGTTTATTTGACGGTGTTGTTGTAGTTGTTGTTTATTTGACATTGTTGTTGTTGTTATTTATTTGACGTTGTTGTTGTTGTTTATTTGATGTTGTTGTTGTTGACGTTGTTGGTGTTGTTTTTTATTTGACGTTGTTGTTGTTATTGTTGTTGTTGTTTATTTGATGTTGTTGTTGTTTATTTGACGTTGTTGTTGTTGTTGTTTATTTGACGTTGTTGTTGTTATTGTTTATTTGACGTTGTTGTTATTGTTGTTTATTTGACGTTGTTATTATTGTTTATTTACTATTATTTTTGTTTTTTGACATTGTTGTTGTTGTTGTTGACGTTGTTGGTGTTGTTGTTTATTTGACGTTGTTTTTGTTATTGTTATTGTTGTTGTTTATTTGACGTTGTTGTTGTTGTTTATTTGACGTTGTTGTTGTTTATTTGACGTTGTTGGTGTTGTTGTTTATTTGACATTGTTGTTGTTATTGTTTATTTGACATTGTTGTTGTTGTTTATTTGACGTTGTTGTTGTTGTTGTTGACGTTGTTGTTGTTGTTGTTTATTTGACGTTGTTGTTGTTGTTGTTGTTTATTTGACGTTGTTGTTGTTGTTGTTATTTATTTGACGTAGTTGTTATTGTATTTATTTGACGTTGTTGATGTTGGTAATGTTTATTTGACGGTGTTGTTGTAGTTGTTGTTTATTTGACGTTGTTGTTGTTGTTATTTATTTGACGTTGTTGTTGTTGTTTATTTGATGTTGTTGTTGTTGACGTTGGTGGTGTTGTTTTTTATTTGACGTTGTTGTTGTTATTGTTGTTGTTGTTGTGGTTTATTTGACGTTGTTGTTGTTTATTTGACGATGTTGTTGTTGTTTATTTGACGGTGTTGTTGTTTATTTGACGTTGTTGTTGTTGTTGATGTTGTTTATTTGACGTTGTTGTTGTTGTTGTTTATTTGATGTTATTGTTGTTGTTGTTGTTGTTTATTTGACGTTGTTGTTGTTGTTGTTTATTTGACATAGTTGTTGTTGTTGACATAGTTGTTGTTGTTGACATTGTTGTTGTTGTTGTTGATGTTGTTGTTGTTTATTTGTCGTTGTTGTTGTTTATTTGATGTTGTTGTTGTTGTTGTTTATTTGACGTTGTTGTTGTTGTTTATTTGACGTTGATGTTGTTGTTGTTTATTTGACGTTGTTGTTGTTTATTTGACGTTGTTGTTGTTGTTGTTATTTATTTGACGTTGTTGTTGTTATTGTTGTTGTTGTTGTTGTTTATTTGACGTTGTTGTTGTTGTTTATTTGACATTGTTGTTGTTGTTGTTTATTTGACATTGTTGTTGTTATTGTTTATTTGACGTTGTTTTTGTTGTTTATTTGATGTTGTTGTTGTTGTTGACGTTGTTGTTGTTGTTTATTTGACATTGTTGTTGTTGTTGTTTATTTGACGTTGTTGTTGTTGTTGTTATTTATTTGACGTAGTTGTTATTGTATTTATTTGACGTTGTTGTTGTTGGTAATGTTTATTTGACGGTGTTGTTGTAGTTGTTGGTTATTTGACGTTGTTGTTGTTGTTATTTATTTGACGTTGTTGTTGTTGTTGTTTATTTGATGTTGTTGTTGTTGACGTTGGTGGTGTTGTTTTTTATTTGACATTGTTGTTGTTATTGTTGTTGTTTATTTGACGTTGTTGTTGTTGTTTATTTGATGTTGTTGTTGTTGTTTATTTGACGTTGTTGTTGTTGTTGATGTTGTTTATTTGACGTTGTTGTTGTTGTTGTTTATTTGATGTTATTGTTGTTGTTGTTGTTGTTTATTTGAGGTTGTTGTTGTTGTTGTTTATTTGACATAGTTGTTGTTGTTGACATTGTTGTTGTTGTTGTTGTTGTTTATTTGACATTTTTGTTGTTGTTGATGTTGTTGTTGTTGTTTATTTGACGTTGTTGTTGTTGTTGTTTATTTGACGTTGTTGTTGTTGTTGTTGACGTTGTTGTTGTTGTTGTTGTTGTTGTTTATTTGACGTTGATGTTGTTGTTGTTTATTTGACGTTGTTGTTGTTGTTGACGTTGTTGTTGTTCTTGTTATTTATTTGACGTTGTTGTTGTTGTTATTGTTGTTGTTGTTGTTGTTTATTTTACGTTGTTGTTGTTGTTGTTTATTTGACATTGTTGGTGTTGTTGTTTATTTGACATTGTTGTTGTTATTGTTTATTTGACGTTGTTTTTGTTGTTTATTTGATGTTGTTGTTGTTGTTGACGTTGTTGTTGTTGTTGTTTATTTGACGTTGTTGTTGTTGTTGTTTATTTGACGTTGTTGTTGTTGTTGTTGTTATTTATTCGACGTAGTTGTTATTGTATTTATTTGACGTTGTTGTTGTTGGTAATGTTTATTTGACGGTGTTGTTGTAGTTGTTATTTATTTGACGTTGTTGTTGTTGTTATTTATTTGACGTTGTTGTTGTTGTTGTTTATTTGATGTTGTTGTTGTTGACGTTGGTGGTGTTGTTTTTTATTTGACATTGTTGTTGTTATTGTTGTTGTTTATTTGACGTTGTTGTTGTTGTTTATTTGACGTTGTTGTTGTTGTTTATTTGACGTTGTTGTTGTTGTTGATGTTGTTTATTTGACGTTGTTGTTGTTGTTTATTTGATGTTATTGTTGTTGTTGTTTATTTGAGGTTGTTGTTGTTGTTGTTGTTTATTTGACATAGTTGTTGTTGTTGACATTGTTGTTGTTGTTGTTGTTGTTGTTGTTTATTTGACATTTTTGTTGTTGTTGATGTTGTTGTTGTTGTTTATTTGACGTTGTTGTTGTTGTTGTTGTTTATTTGACGTTGTTGTTGTTGTTGTTGACGTTGTTGTTGTTGTTGTTTATTTGACGTTGATGTTGTTGTTGTTTATTTGACGTTGTTGTTGTTGTTGACGTTGTTGTTGTTCTTGTTATTTATTTGACGTTGTTGTTGTTGTTATTGTTGTTGTTGTTGTTGTTTATTTTACGTTGTTGTTGTTGTTTATTTGACATTGTTGGTGTTGTTGTTTATTTGACATTGTTGTTGTTATTGTTTATTTGACATTGTTGGTGTTGTTGTTTATTTGACATTGTTGTTGTTATTGTTTATTTGACGTTGTTGTTGTTGTTTATTAGACGTTGTTGTTGTTGTTGACGTTGTTGTTGTTGTTGTTGTTTATTTGACGTTGTTGTTGGTGTTGTTTATTTGACGTTGTTGTTGTTGTTGTTATTTATTTGACGTAGTTGTTGTATTTATTTGACGTTGTTGTTGTTGTTTATTTGACGGTGTTGTTGTAGTTGTTGTTTATTTGACGTTGTTGTTGTTGATATTTATTTGACGTTGTTGTTGTTGTTGTTTATTTGATGTTGTTGTTGTTGACGTTGTTGGTGTTGTTTTTTATTTGACATTGTTGTTGTTATTATTGTTGTTGTTGTTTATTTGACGTTGTTGTTGTTGTTTATTTAACGTTGTTGTTGTTGTTATTGTTTATTTGACGTTGTTGTTGTTGTTGTTGTTTATTTGACGTTGTTATTCTTGTATATTTGACGTTGTTTTTCTTATTTGACGTTGTTCTTGTTGTTGACGTTGTTGGTGTTGTTTTTTAATTGACGTTGTTTTTGTTATTGTTATTGTTGTTGTTTATTTGACGTTGTTGTTGTTGTTTATTTGACGTTGTTGTTGTTGTTGTTGTTTATTTGACGTTGTTGTTGTTGTTGTTGTTGTTGTTTATTTGACGTTGTTGTTGTTTATTTGACGTTGTTGTTGTTGTTGTTGACGTTGTTGTTGTTGTTGTTTATTTGACGTTGATGTTGTTGTTGTTTATTTGACGTTGTTGTTGTTGTTGACGTTGTTGTTGTTCTTGTTATTTATTTGACGTTGTTGTTGTTGTTATTGTTGTTGTTGTTGTTTATTTTACGTTGTTGTTGTTGTTTATTTGACATTGTTGGTGTTGTTGTTTATTTGACATTGTTGTTGTTATTGTTTATTTGACATTGTTGGTGTTGTTGTTTATTTGACATTGTTGTTGTTATTGTTTATTTGACGTTGTTGTTGTTGTTTATTAGACGTTGTTGTTGTTGTTGACGTTGTTGTTGTTGTTGTTGTTTATTTGACGTTGTTGTTGGTGTTGTTTATTTGACGTTGTTGTTGTTGTTGTTATTTATTTGACGTAGTTGTTGTATTTATTTGACGTTGTTGTTGTTGTTTATTTGACGGTGTTGTTGTAGTTGTTGTTTATTTGACGTTGTTGTTGTTGATATTTATTTGACGTTGTTGTTGTTGTTGTTTATTTGATGTTGTTGTTGTTGACGTTGTTGGTGTTGTTTTTTATTTGACGTTGTTGTTGTTATTATTGTTGTTGTTGTTTATTTGACGTTGTTGTTGTTGTTTATTTAACGTTGTTGTTGTTGTTATTGTTTATTTGACGTTGTTGTTGTTGTTGTTGTTTATTTGACGTTGTTATTCTTGTATATTTGACGTTGTTTTTCTTATTTGACGTTGTTCTTGTTGTTGACGTTGTTGGTGTTGTTTTTTAATTGACGTTGTTTTTGTTATTGTTATTGTTGTTGTTTATTTGACGTTGTTGTTGTTGTTTATTTGACGTTGTTGTTGTTGTTGTTGTTTATTTGACGTTGTTGTTGTTGTTGTTGTTGTTGTTTATTTGACGTTGTTGTTGTTTATTTGACGTTGTTGTTGTTGTTGTTGACGTTGTTGTTGTTGTTGTTTATTTGACGTTGATGTTGTTGTTGTTTATTTGACGTTGTTGTTGTTGTTGACGTTGTTGTTGTTCTTGTTATTTATTTGACGTTGTTGTTGTTGTTATTGTTGTTGTTGTTGTTGTTTATTTTACGTTGTTGTTGTTGTTTATTTGACATTGTTGGTGTTGTTGTTTATTTGACATTGTTGTTGTTATTGTTTATTTGACATTGTTGGTGTTGTTGTTTATTTGACATTGTTGTTGTTATTGTTTATTTGACGTTGTTGTTGTTGTTTATTTGACGTTGTTGTTGTTGTTGACGTTGTTGTTGTTGTTGTTTATTTGACGTTGTTGTTGGTGTTGTTTATTTGACGTTGTTGTTGTTGTTGTTATTTATTTGACGTAGTTGTTGTATTTATTTGACGTTGTTGTTGTTGTTTATTTGACGGTGTTGTTGTAGTTGTTGTTTATTTGACGTTGTTGTTGTTGATATTTATTTGACGTTGTTGTTGTTGTTGTTTATTTGATGTTGTTGTGGTTGACGTTGTTGGTGTTGTTTTTTATTTGACGTTGTTGTTGTTATTATTGTTGTTGTTGTTTATTTGACGTTGTTGTTGTTGTTTATTTAACGTTGTTGTTGTTGTTATTGTTTATTTGACGTTGTTGTTGTTGTTGTTTATTTGACGTTGTTATTCTTGTATATTTGACGTTGTTTTTCCTATTTGACGTTGTTCTTGTTGTTGACGTTGTTGGTGTTGTTGTTTAATTGACGTTGTTTTTGTTATTGTTATTGTTGTTGTTTATTTGACGTTGTTGTTGTTGTTTATTTGACGTTGTTGTTGTTGTTGTTTATTTGACGTTGTTGTTGTTGTTGTTGTTGTTGTTGTTGTTTATTTGACGTTGTTGTTGTTTATTTGACGTTGTTATTGTTGTTTATTTGACGTTGTTTTTGTTATTTGACGTTGTTATTGTTGTTGTATTTGTTGTTGTTGTTGTTGTTGCTTATTTGACGTTGTTGTTGTTGTTGTTTATTTGACGTTGTTGTTGCTGTTGTTTATTTGACGTTGTTGTTGTAGTTGTTTATTTGACATTGTTGTTGTTGTTGTTATTGTTGTTGTTGTTTATTTGAAGTTGCTGTTGTTGTTTATTTGACGTGGTTGTTGTTGTTGTTGTTTATTTGACGTTATTGTTCTTGTTGATGTTGTTGTTGTTGTTTATTTGACGTTGTTTTTGTTATTTGACGTTGTTGTTGTTGTTATATTTGTTGTTGTTGTTGTTGTTGTTCCTTATTTGACGTTGTTGTTGTTGTTGTTTATTTGACGTTGTTGTTGTTGTTGTTTATTTGACGTTGTTATTGTTGTTTATTTGACATTGTTGTTGTTGTTGACGGTGTTGTTGTTGTTGTTTATTTGACATTGTTGTTGTTGTTGTTGACGTTCTTGTTGTTGTTGTTTATTTGATGTTATTGTTAATGTTGTTGTTGTTGTTTATTTGACGTTGTTGTTGTTGTTCATTTGACATAGTTGTTGTTGTTGACGTTGTTGTTGTTGTTGTTGTTGTTTATTTGACATTTTTGTTGTTATTGATGTTGTTGTTGTTTATTTGACGTTGTTGTTGTTGTTGTTTATTTGACGTTGTTGTTGTTGTTTATTTGACGTTGTTGTTGTTGTTGACGTTGTTGTTGTTGTTGTTGTTGTTGTTTATTTGATGTTGTTGTTGTTGTTTATTTGACGTTGTTGTTGTTTATTTGACGTTGTTGTTGTTGTTGTTTATTTGACGTTGTTGTTGTTGTTGACGTTGTTGTTGTTGTTATTTATTTGACGTTGTTGTTGTTGTTTATTTGACGTTGTTGTTGTTTATTTGACGTTGTTGGTGTTGTTGTTTATTTGACATTGTTGTTGTTATTGTTTATTTGACGTTGTTGTTGTTGTTTATTTGACGTTGTTGTTGTTGTTGTTGACGTTGTTGTTGTTGTTTATTTGACGTTGTTATTCTTGTATATTTGACGTTGTTTTTCTTATTTGACGTTGTTCTTGTTGTTGACGTTGTTGGTGTTGTTTTTTAATTGACGTTGTTTTTGTTATTGTTATTGTTGTTGTTTATTTGACGTTGTTGTTGTTGTTTATTTGACGTTGTTGTTGTTGTTGTTGTTTATTTGACGTTGTTGTTGTTGTTGTTGTTGTTGTTGTTTATTTGACGTTGTTGTTGTTGTTTATTTGACGTTGTTGTTGTTGTTGTTGACGTTGTTGTTGTTGTTGTTTATTTGACGTTGATGTTGTTGTTGTTTATTTGACGTTGTTGTTGTTGTTGACGTTGTTGTTGTTCTTGTTATTTATTTGACGTTGTTGTTGTTGTTATTGTTGTTGTTGTTGTTGTTTATTTTACGTTGTTGTTGTTGTTTATTTGACATTGTTGGTGTTGTTGTTTATTTGACATTGTTGTTGTTATTGTTTATTTGACATTGTTGGTGTTGTTGTTTATTTGACATTGTTGTTGTTATTGTTTATTTGACGTTGTTGTTGTTGTTTATTTGACGTTGTTGTTGTTGTTGACGTTGTTGTTGTTGTTGTTTATTTGACGTTGTTGTTGGTGTTGTTTATTTGACGTTGTTGTTGTTGTTGTTATTTATTTGACGTAGTTGTTGTATTTATTTGACGTTGTTGTTGTTGTTTATTTGACGGTGTTGTTGTAGTTGTTGTTTATTTGACGTTGTTGTTGTTGATATTTATTTGACGTTGTTGTTGTTGTTGTTTATTTGATGTTGTTGTGGTTGACGTTGTTGGTGTTGTTTTTTATTTGACGTTGTTGTTGTTATTATTGTTGTTGTTGTTTATTTGACGTTGTTGTTGTTGTTTATTTAACGTTGTTGTTGTTGTTATTGTTTATTTGACGTTGTTGTTGTTGTTTATTTGACGTTGTTATTCTTGTATATTTGACGTTGTTTTTCCTATTTGACGTTGTTCTTGTTGTTGACGTTGTTGGTGTTGTTGTTTAATTGACGTTGTTTTTGTTATTGTTATTGTTGTTGTTTATTTGACGTTGTTGTTGTTGTTTATTTGACGTTGTTGTTGTTGTTGTTTATTTGACGTTGTTGTTGTTGTTGTTGTTGTTGTTGTTTATTTGACGTTGTTGTTGTTTATTTGACGTTGTTATTGTTGTTTATTTGACGTTGTTTTTGTTATTTGACGTTGTTATTGTTGTTGTATTTGTTGTTGTTGTTGTTGTTGCTTATTTGACGTTGTTGTTGTTGTTGTTGTTTATTTGACGTTGTTGTTGCTGTTGTTTATTTGACGTTGTTGTTGTAGTTGTTTATTTGACATTGTTGTTGTTGTTGTTATTGTTGTTGTTGTTTATTTGAAGTTGCTGTTGTTGTTTATTTGACGTGGTTGTTGTTGTTGTTGTTTATTTGACGTTATTGTTCTTGTTGATGTTGTTGTTGTTGTTTATTTGACGTTGTTTTTGTTATTTGACGTTGTTGTTGTTGTTATATTTGTTGTTGTTGTTGTTGTTCCTTATTTGACGTTGTTGTTGTTGTTGTTTATTTGACGTTGTTGTTGTTGTTGTTTATTTGACGTTGTTATTGTTGTTTATTTGACATTGTTGTTGTTGTTGACGGTGTTGTTGTTGTTGTTTATTTGACATTGTTGTTGTTGTTGTTGACGTTCTTGTTGTTGTTGTTTATTTGATGTTATTGTTAATGTTGTTGTTGTTGTTTATTTGACGTTGTTGTTGTTGTTCATTTGACATAGTTGTTGTTGTTGACGTTGTTGTTGTTGTTGTTGTTGTTTATTTGACATTTTTGTTGTTATTGATGTTGTTGTTGTTTATTTGACGTTGTTGTTGTTGTTGTTTATTTGACGTTGTTGTTGTTGTTTATTTGACGTTGTTGTTGTTGTTGACGTTGTTGTTGTTGTTGTTGTTGTTGTTTATTTGATGTTGTTGTTGTTGTTTATTTGACGTTGTTGTTGTTTATTTGACGTTGTTGTTGTTGTTGTTTATTTGACGTTGTTGTTGTTGTTGACGTTGTTGTTGTTGTTATTTATTTGACGTTGTTGTTGTTGTTTATTTGACGTTGTTGTTGTTTATTTGACGTTGTTGGTGTTGTTGTTTATTTGACATTGTTGTTGTTATTGTTTATTTGACGTTGTTGTTGTTGTTTATTTGACGTTGTTGTTGTTGTTGTTGACGTTGTTGTTGTTGTTTATTTGACGTTGTTGTTGTTGTTGTTGTTGTTGTTTATTTGACGTTGTTGTTGTTGTATTTATTTGACGTAGTTGTTATTGTATTTATTTGACGTTGTTGCTGTTGGTAATGCTTATTTGACGGAGTTGTTGTAGTTGTTGTTTATTTGACGTTGTTGTTGTTGTTATTTATTTGACGTTATTGTTGTTGTTTATTTGATGTTGTTGTTGTTGACGTTGGTGGTGTTGTTTTTTATTTGACGTTGTTGTTGTTATTGTTGTTGTTGTTGTGGTTTATTTGACGTTGTTGTTGTTGTTTATTTGACGTTGTTGTTGTTTATTTGACGTTGTTGTTGTTGTTGTTGATGTTGTTTATTTGACGTTGTTGTTGTTGTTTATTTGATGTTATTGTTGTTGTTGTTGTTGTTTATTTGACGTTGTTGTTGTTGTTTATTTGACATAGTTGTTGTTGTTGACATTGTTGTTGTTGTTGTTGTTGTTTATTTGACATTTTTGTTGTTGTTGATGTTGTTGTTGTTTATTTGACGTTGTTGTTGTTTATTTGACGTTGCTGTTGTTGTTGTTGTTTATTTGACGTTGTTGTTGTTGTTTATTTGACGTTGATGTTGTTGTTGTTTATTTGACGTTGTTGTTGTTGTTGACGTTGTTGTTGTTGTTGTTATTTATTTGACGTTGTTGTTGTTGTTATTGTTGTTGTTGTTGTTGTTTATTTGATGTTGTTGTTGTTGTTTATTTGACGTTGTTGTTGTTTATTTGACGTTGTTGTTGTTGTTGTTTATTTGACGTTGTTGTTGTTGTTGACGTTGTTGTTGTTGTTATTTATTTGACGTTGTTGTTGTTGTTTATTTGACGTTGTTGTTGTTTATTTGACGTTGTTGGTGTTGTTGTTTATTTGACATTGTTGTTGTTATTGTTTATTTGACGTTGTTGTTGTTGTTTATTTGACGTTGTTGTTGTTGTTGTTGACGTTGTTGTTGTTGTTTATTTGACGTTGTTGTTGTTGTTGTTGTTTATTTGACGTTGTTGTTGTTGTATTTATTTGACGTAGTTGTTATTGTATTTATTTGACGTTGTTGCTGTTGGTAATGCTTATTTGACGGAGTTGTTGTAGTTGTTGTTTATTTGACGTTGTTGTTGTTGTTATTTATTTGACGTTGTTGTTGTTGTTTATTTGATGTTGTTGTTGTTGACGTTGGTGGTGTTGTTTTTTATTTGACGTTGTTGTTGTTATTGTTGTTGTTGTTGTGGTTTATTTGACGTTGTTGTTGTTGTTTATTTGACGTTGTTGTTGTTTATTTGACGTTGTTGTTGTTGTTGTTGATGTTGTTTATTTGACGTTGTTGTTGTTGTTTATTTGATGTTATTGTTGTTGTTGTTGTTGTTTATTTGACGTTGTTGTTGTTGTTGTTTATTTGACATAGTTGTTGTTGTTGACATTGTTGTTGTTGTTGTTGTTGTTGTTTATTTGACATTTTTGTTGTTGTTGATGTTGTTGTTGTTTATTTGACGTTGTTGTTGTTTATTTGACGTTGCTGTTGTTGTTGTTGTTTATTTGACGTTGTTGTTGTTGTTTATTTGACGTTGATGTTGTTGTTGTTTATTTGACGTTGTTGTTGTTGTTGACGTTGTTGTTGTTGTTGTTATTTATTTGACGTTGTTGTTGTTGTTATTGTTGTTGTTGTTGTTTATTTGACGTTGTTGTTGTTGTTTATTTGACATTGTTGGTGTTGTTGTTTATTTGACATTATTGTTGTTATTGTTTATTTGACGTTGTTTTTGTTGTTTATTTGATGTTGTTGTTGTTGACGTTGTTGTTGTTGTTGTTTATTTGACGTTGTTGTTGTTGTTGTTGTTTATTTGACGTTGTTGTTGTTGTTGTTATTTATTTGACGTAGTTGTTATTGTATTTATTTGACGTTGTTGTTGTTGGTAATGTTTATTTGACGGTGTTGTTGTAGTTGTTGTTTATTAGACGTTGTTGTTGTTGTTATTTATTTGACGTTGTTGTTGTTGTTGTTTATTTGATGTTGTTGTTGTTGACGTTGGTGGTGTTGTTTTTTATTTGACATTGTTGCTGTTATTGTTGTTGTTGTTGTTGTTTATTTGACGTTGTTGTTGTTGTTTATTTGACGTTGTTGTTGTTGTTTATTTGACGTTGTTGTTGTTGTTGATGTTGTTTATTTGACGTTGTTGTTGTTGTTTATTTGATGTTATTGTTGTTGTTGTTGTTTAATTAAGGTTGTTGTTGTTGTTGTTTATTTGACATAGTTGTTGTTGTTGACATTGTTGTTGTTGTTGTTGTTGTTTATTTGACATTTTTGTTGTTGTTGATGTTATTGTTGTTGTTTATTTGACGTTGTTGTTGTTGTTGTTTATTTGACGTTGTTGTTGTTGTTGTTGACTTTGTTGTTGTTATTGTTGTTGTTTATTTGACGTTGATGTTGTTGTTGTTTATTTGACGTTGATGTTGTTGTTGTTTATTTGACGTTGTTGTTGTTGTTGACGTTGTTGTTGTTGTTGTTATTTATTTGACGTTGTTGTTGTTGTTATTGTTGTTGTTGTTGTTGTTTATTTGATGTTGTTGTTGTTGTTTATTTGACGTTGTTGTTGTTTATTTGACGTTGTTGTTGTTGTTGTTTATTTGACGTTGTTGTTGTTGTTGACGTTGTTGTTGTTGTTATTTATTTGACGTTGTTGTTGTTGTTTATTTGACGTTGTTGTTGTTTATTTGACGTTGTTGGTGTTGTTGTTTATTTGACATTGTTGTTGTTATTGTTTATTTGACGTTGTTGTTGTTGTTTATTTTACGTTGTTGTTGTTGTTGTTGACGTTGTTGTTGTTGTTTATTTGACGTTGTTGTTGTTGTTGTTGTTTATTTGACGTTGTTGTTGTTGTATTTATTTGACGTAGTTGTTATTGTATTTATTTGACGTTGTTGCTGTTGGTAATGCTTATTTGACGGAGTTGTTGTAGTTGTTGTTTATTTGACGTTGTTGTTGTTGTTATTTATTTGACGTTGTTGTTGTTATTTATTTGATGTTGTTGTTGTTGACGTTGGTGGTGTTGTTTTTTATTTGACGTTGTTGTTGTTATTGTTGTTGTTGTTGTGGTTTATTTGACGTTGTTGTTGTTGTTTATTTGACGTTGTTGTTGTTTATTTGACGTTGTTGTTGTTGTTGTTGATGTTGTTTATTTGACGTTGTTGTTGTTGTTTATTTGATGTTATTGTTGTTGTTGTTGTTGTTTATTTGACGTTGTTGTTGTTGTTGTTTATTTGACATAGTTGTTGTTGTTGACATTGTTGTTGTTGTTGTTGTTGTTTATTTGACATTTTTGTTGTTGTTGATGTTGTTGTTGTTTATTTGACGTTGTTGTTGTTTATTTGACGTTGCTGTTGTTGTTGTTGTTTATTTGACGTTGTTGTTGTTGTTTATTTGACGTTGATGTTGTTGTTGTTTATTTGACGTTGTTGTTGTTGTTGACGTTGTTGTTGTTGTTGTTATTTATTTGACGTTGTTGTTGTTGTTATTGTTGTTGTTATTGTTGTTTATTTGACGTTGTTGTTGTTGTTTATTTGACATTGTTGGTGTTGTTGTTTATTTGACATTATTGTTGTTATTGTTTATTTGACGTTGTTTTTGTTGTTTATTTGATGTTGTTGTTGTTGACGTTGTTGTTGTTGTTGTTTATTTGACGTTGTTGTTGTTGTTGTTGTTTATTTGACGTTGTTGTTGTTGTTGTTATTTATTTGACGTAGTTGTTATTGTATTTATTTGACGTTGTTGTTGTTGGTAATGTTTATTTGACGGTGTTGTTGTAGTTGTTGTTTATTAGACGTTGTTGTTGTTGTTATTTATTTGACGTTGTTGTTGTTGTTGTTTATTTGATGTTGTTGTTGTTGACGTTGGTGGTGTTGTTTTTTATTTGACATTGTTGCTGTTATTGTTGTTGTTGTTGTTGTTTATTTGACGTTGTTGTTGTTGTTTATTTGACGTTGTTGTTGTTGTTTATTTGACGTTGTTGTTGTTGTTGATGTTGTTTATTTGACGTTGTTGTTGTTGTTTATTTGATGTTATTGTTGTTGTTGTTGTTTATTTGAGGTTGTTGTTGTTGTTGTTTATTTGACATAGTTGTTGTTGTTGACATTGTTGTTGTTGTTGTTGTTGTTTATTTGACATTTTTGTTGTTGTTGATGTTGTTGTTGTTGTTTATTTGACGTTGTTGTTGTTGTTGTTTATTTGACGTTGTTGTTGTTGTTGTTGACTTTGTTGTTGTTGTTGTTGTTGTTTATTTGACGTTGATGTTGTTGTTGTTTATTTGACGTTGATGTTGTTGTTGTTTATTTGACGTTGTTGTTGTTGTTGACGTTGTTGTTGTTCTTGTTATTTATTTGACGTTGTTGTTGTTGTTATTGTTGTTGTTGTTGTTGTTTATTTGACGTTGTTGTTGTTGTTTATTTGACATTGTTGGTGTTGTTGTTTATTTGACATTGTAGTTGTTATTGTTTATTTGACGTTGTTGTTGTTGTTTATTTGACGTTGTTGTTGTTTATTTGACGTTGTTGGTGTTGTTGTTTATTTGACATTGTTGTTGTTATTGTTTATTTGACGTTGTTGTTGTTGTTTATTTGACGTTGTTGTTGTTGTTGTTGACGTTGTTGTTGTTGTTTATTTGACGTTGTTGTTGTTGTTGTTTATTTGACGTTGTTGTTGTTGTATTTATTTGACGTAGTTGTTATTGTATTTATTTGACGTTGTTGCTGTTGGTAATGCTTATTTGACGGAGTTGTTGTAGTTGTTGTTTATTTGAAGTTGTTGTTGTTGTTATTTATTTGACGTTGTTGTTGTTGTTTATTTGATGTTGTTGTTGTTGACGTTGGTGGTGTTGTTTTTTATTTGACGTTGTTGTTGTTATTGTTGTTGTTGTTGTGGTTTATTTGACGTTGTTGTTGTTGTTTATTTGACGTTGTTGTTGTTTATTTGACGTTGTTGTTGTTGTTGTTGATGTTGTTTATTTGACGTTGTTGTTGTTGTTTATTTGATGTTATTGTTGTTGTTGTTGTTGTTTATTTGACGTTGTTGTTGTTGTTGTTTATTTGACATAGTTGTTGTTGTTGACATTGTTGTTGTTGTTGTTGTTGTTGTTGTTTATTTGACATTTTTGTTGTTGTTGATGTTGTTGTTGTTTATTTGACGTTGTTGTTGTTTATTTGACGTTGCTGTTGTTGTTGTTGTTTATTTGACGTTGTTGTTGTTGTTTATTTGACGTTGATGTTGTTGTTGTTTATTTGACGTTGTTGTTGTTGTTGACGTTGTTGTTGTTGTTGTTATTTATTTGACGTTGTTGTTGTTGTTATTGTTGTTGTTGTTGTTGTTTATTTGACGTTGTTGTTGTTGTTTATTTGACATTGTTGGTGTTGTTGTTTATTTGACATTATTGTTGTTATTGTTTATTTGACGTTGTTTTTGTTGTTCATTTGATGTTGTTGTTGTTGACGTTGTTGTTGTTGTTGTTTATTTGACGTTGTTGTTGTTGTTGTTGTTTATTTGACGTTGTTGTTGTTGTTGTTATTTATTTGACGTAGTTGTTATTGTATTTATTTGACGTTGTTGTTGTTGGTAATGTTTATTTGACGGTGTTGTTGTAGTTGTTGTTTATTAGACGTTGTTGTTGTTGTTATTTATTTGACGTTGTTGTTGTTGTTGTTTATTTGATGTTGTTGTTGTTGACGTTGGTGGTGTTGTTTTTTATTTGACATTGTTGCTGTTATTGTTGTTGTTGTTGTTGTTTATTTGACGTTGTTGTTGTTGTTTATTTGACGTTGTTGTTGTTGTTTATTTGACGTTGTTGTTGTTGTTGATGTTGTTTATTTGACGTTGTTGTTGTTGTTGTTTATTTGATGTTATTGTTGTTGTTGTTGTTTATTTGAGGTTGTTGTTGTTGTTGTTTATTTGACATAGTTGTTGTTGTTGACATTGTTGTTGTTGTTGTTGTTGTTTATTTAACATTTTTGTTGTTGTTGATGTTGTTGTTGTTGTTTATTTGACGTTGTTGTTGTTGTTGTTTATTTGACGTTGTTGTTGTTGTTGTTGACTTTGTTGTTGTTGTTGTTGTTGTTTAGTTGACGTTGATGTTGTTGTTGTTTATTTGACGTTGATGTTGTTGTTGTTTATTTGACGTTGTTGTTGTTGTTGACGTTGTTGTTGTTCTTGTTATTTATTTGACGTTGTTGTTGTTGTTATTGTTGTTGTTGTTGTTGTTTATTTGACGTTGTTGTTGTTGTTTATTTGACATTGTTGGTGTTGTTGTTTATTTGACATTGTAGTTGTTATTGTTTATTTGACGTTGTTGTTGTTGTTTATTTGACGTTGTTGTTGTTGTTGACGTTGTTGTTGTTGTTGTTGTTTATTTGACGTTGTTGTTGGTGTTGTTTATTTGACGTTGTTGTTGTTGTTGTTATTTATTTGACGTAGTTGTTGTATTTATTTGACGTTGTTGTTGTTGTTTATTTGACGGTGTTGTTGTAGTTGTTGTTTATTTGACGTTGTTGTTGTTGATATTTATTTGACGTTGTTGTTGTTGTTGTTTATTTGATGTTGTTGTTGTTGACGTTGTTGGTGTTGTTTTTTATTTGATGTTGTTGTTGTTATTATTGTTGTTGTTGTTTATTTGACGTTGTTGTTGTTGTTTATTTGACGTTGTTGTTGTTATTGTTTATTTGACGTTGTTGTTGTTGTTGTTTATTTGACGTTGTTATTCTTGTTTATTTGACGTTGTTTTTGTTATTTGACGTTGTTGTTGTTGTTTATTTGACGTTGTTTTTGTTATTGTTATTGTTGTTGTTTATTTGACGTTGTTGTTGTTGTTGTTTATTTGACGTTGTTGTTGTTGTTGTTGTTTATTTGACGTTGTTGTTATTGTTGTAGTTTATTTGACGTTGTTGTTGTTTATTTGACGTTGTTATTGTTGTTTATTTGACGTTGTTTTTGTTATTTGACGTTGTTATTGTTGTTGTATTTGTTGTTGTTGTTGTTGTTGCTTATTTGACGTTGTTGTTGTTGTTGTTTATTTGACGTTGTTGTTGCTGTTGTTTATTTGACGTTGTTGTTGTAGTTGTTTATTTGACATTGTTGTTGTTGTTGTTATTGTTGTTGTTGTTTATTTGAAGTTGCTGTTGTTGTTTATTTGACGTGGTTGTTGTTGTTGTTTATTTGACGTTATTGTTGTTGTTGATGTTGTTGTTGTTGTTTATTTGATGTTATTGTTGTTGTTATTTATTTGACATTGTTAATGTTTTTGACGTTGTTGTTGTTGTTTTTGTTGTTTATTTGATGTTGTTGTTGTTGATGTTGTTATTTATTTGACGTTGTTGTTGATGTTTATTTGACGTTGTTTTAGTTGTTGTTGTTTATTTGACGTTGTTGTTGTTGTTGTTGTTGTTGTTTATTTGACGTTGTTGTTGTTGACATTGTTGTTGTTGTTGTTTATTTGACGTTGTTGTTGTTGACGTTGTTGTTATTGTTTATTTGACATAGTTGTTATTGTTGACGTTGTTGTTGTTGTTGTTGTTGTTTATTTGACGTTTTTGTTGATGTTGTTGTTGTTGTTGTTGTTTATTTGACGTTGTGGTTATTGTTGTTTATTTGACGTTGTTGTTGTTGTTATTGTTGTTGTTTATTTGACGTTGTTGTTGTTGTTGTTGTTGTTTATTTGATGTTGTTGTTTACTTGACGTTGTTATTGTTGTTTATTTAACGTTGTTGTTGTTGTTATTTATTTGACGTTGTTGTTGTTGTTATTGTTTATTTGACGTTGTTGTTGTTGTTGTTGTTGTTGTTAATTTGACGTTGTTATTGTTGTTTATTTGACGTTGTTTTTGTTATTTGATGTTGTTGTTATTGTTTTATTTGTTGTTGTTGTTGTTCCTTATTTGACGTTGTTGTTATTGTTGTTGTTTATTTGACGTTGTTGTTGCTGTTGTTTATTTGACGTTGTTGTTGTTGTTGTTGTTTATTTGACATTTTTGTTGTTGTTGATGTTGTTGTTGTTGTTTATTTGACGTTGTTGTTGTTGTTGTTTATTTGACGTTGTTGTTGTTGTTTATTTGACAGTGTTGTTGTTATTGACGTTGTTGTTGTTGTTGTTGTTGTTGTTGTTGTTGTACTTGTTAATTATTTGACGTTGTCGTCGTTGTTGTTTATTTGACGTTGTTGTTGTTGTTGACGTTGTTGTTGTTGTTATTTATTTGACGTTGTTGTTGTTGATGTTGTTGTTGTTGTTGTTTATTTGACGTTGTTGTTGTTTATTTGACGTTGTTGGTGTTGTTTATTTGACGTTGTTGTTAATGTTTATTTGACGTTGTTGTTGTTGTTTATTTGACATTGTTGTTGTTGTTGACGTTGTTGTTGTTGTTGTTTATTTGACGTTGTTGTTGTTGTTGTTGTTGTTGTTTATTTGACGTTGTTGTTGTTGTTGTTGTTGTTATTTATTTGACGTAGTTGTTAATGTATTTATTTGACGTTATTGTTGTTGGTAAAGTTTATTTGACGGTGTTGTTGTAGTTGTTGTTTATTTGACGTTGTTGTTGTTGTTATTTATTTGACGTTGTTGTTGTTGTAGTTTATTTGATGTTGTTGTTGTTGACGTTGGTGGTGTTGTTTTTTATTTGACGTTGTTGTTGTTATTGTTATTGTTGTTGTTGTTGTTTATTTGACGTTGTTGTTGTTGTTTATTTGACGTTGTTGTTGTTTATTTGACGTTGTTGTTGTTGTTGATGTTGTTTATTTGACGTTGTTGTTGTTGTTTATTTGATGTTATTGTTGTTGTTGTTGTTGTTTATTTGACGTTGTTGTTGTTTATTTGACATAGTTGTTGTTGTTGACATTGTTGTTGTTGTTGTTGTTGTTGTTGTTTATGTGACATTTTTGTTGTTGTTGATCTTGTTGTTGTTTATTTGACGTTGTTGTTGTTGTTTATTTGACATAGTTGTTGTTGTTGACATTGTTGTTTTTGTTGTTGTTGATGTTGTTGTTGTTTATTTGTCGTTGTTGTTGTTTATTTGACGTTGTTGTTGTTGTTGTTTATTTGACGTTGTTGTTGTTGTTTATTTGACGTTGATGTTGTTGTTGTTTATTTGACGTTGTTGTTGTTTATTTGACGTTGTTGTTGTTGTTGTTGTTATTTATTTGACGTTGTTGTTGTTGTTATTGTTGTTGTTGTTGTTGTTTATTTGACGTTGTTGTTGTTGTTTATTTGACATTGTTGTTGTTGTTGTTTATTTGACATTGTTGTTGTTATTGTTTATTTGACGTTGTTTTTGTTGTTTATTTGATGTTGTTGTTGTTGTTGACGTTGTTGTTGTTGTTTATTTGACATTGTTGTTGTTGTTGTTTATTTGACGTTGTTGTTGTTGTTGTTATTTATTTGACGTAGTTGTTATTGTATTTATTTGACGTTGTTGTTGTTGGTAATGTTTATTTGACGGTGTTGTTGTACTTGTTGGTTATTTGACGTTGTTGTTGTTGTTATTTATTTGACGTTGTTGTTGTTGTTGTTTATTTGATGTTGTTGTTGTTGACGTTGGTGGTGTTGTTTTTTATTTGACATTGTTGTTGTTATTGTTGTTGTTTATTTGACGTTGTTCTTGTTGTTTATTTGATGTTGTTGTTGTTGTTTATTTGACGTTGTTGTTGTTGTTGATGTTGTTTATTTGACGTTGTTGTTGTTGTTGTTTATTTGATGTTATTGTTGTTGTTGTTGTTGTTTATTTGAGGTTGTTGTTGTTGTTGTTTATTTGACATAGTTGTTGTTGTTGACATTGTTGTTGTTGTTGTTGTTGTTTATTTGACATTTTTGTTGTTGTTGATGTTGTTGTTGTTGTTTATTTGACGTTGTTGTTGTTGTTGTTTATTTGACGTTGTTGTTGTTGTTGTTGACGTTGTTGTTGTTGTTGTTGTTGTTGTTTATTTGACGTTGATGTTGTTGTTGTTTATTTGACGTTGTTGTTGTTGTTGACGTTGTTGTTGTTCTTGTTATTTATTTGACGTTGTTGTTGTTGTTATTGTTGTTGTTGTTGTTGTTTATTTTACGTTGTTGTTGTTGTTGTTTATTTGACATTGTTGGTGTTGTTGTTTATTTGACATTGTTGTTGTTATTGTTTATTTGACGTTGTTTTTGTTGTTTATTTGATGTTGTTGTTGTTGTTGACGTTGTTGTTGTTGTTGTTTATTTGACGTTGTTGTTGTTGTTGTTTATTTGACGTTGTTGTTGTTGTTGTTGTTATTTATTCGACGTAGTTGTTATTGTATTTATTTGACGTTGTTGTTGTTGGTAATGTTTATTTGACGGTGTTGTTGTAGTTGTTATTTATTTGACGTTGTTGTTGTTGTTATTTATTTGACGTTGTTGTTGTTGTTGTTTATTTGATGTTGTTGTTGTTGACGTTAGTGGTGTTGTTTTTTATTTGACATTGTTGTTGTTATTGTTGTTGTTTATTTGACGTTGTTGTTGTTGTTTATTTGACGTTGTTGTTGTTGTTTATTTGACGTTGTTGTTGTTGTTGATGTTGTTTATTTGACGTTGTTGTTGTTGTTTATTTGATGTTATTGTTGTTGTTGTTTATTTGAGGTTGTTGTTGTTGTTGTTTATTTGACATAGTTGTTGTTGTTGACATTGTTGTTGTTGTTGTTGTTGTTGTTTATTTGACATTTTTGTTGTTGTTGATGTTGTTGTTGTTGTTTATTTGACGTTGTTGTTGTTGTTGTTGTTTATTTGACGTTGTTGTTGTTGTTGTTGACGTTGTTGTTGTTGTTGTTGTTTATTTGACGTTGATGTTGTTGTTGTTTATTTGACGTTGTTGTTGTTGTTGACGTTGTTGTTGTTCTTGTTATTTATTTGACGTTGTTGTTGTTGTTATTGTTGTTGTTGTTGTTGTTTATTTTACGTTGTTGTTATTGTTTATTTGACATTGTTGGTGTTGTTGTTTATTTGACATTGTTGTTGTTATTGTTTATTTGACATTGTTGGTGTTGTTGTTTATTTGACATTGTTGTTGTTATTGTTTATTTGACGTTGTTGTTGTTGTTTATTTGACGTTGTTGTTGTTGTTGACGTTGTTGTTGTTGTTGTTGTTTATTTGACGTTGTTGTTGGTGTTGTTTATTTGACGTTGTTGTTGTTGTTGTTGTTATTTATTTGACGTAGTTGTTGTATTTATTTGACGTTGTTGTTGTTGTTTATTTGACGGTGTTGTTGTAGTTGTTGTTTATTTGACGTTGTTGTTGTTGATATTTATTTGACGTTGTTGTTGTTGTTGTTTATTTGATGTTGTTGTTGTTGTTGACGTTGTTGGTGTTGTTTTTTATTTGACGTTGTTGTTGTTATTATTGTTGTTGTTATTTATTTGACGTTGTTGTTGTTGTTTATTTAACGTTGTTGTTGTTGTTATTGTTTATTTGACGTTATTGTTGTTGTTGTTTATTTGACGTTGTTATTCTTGTATATTTGATGTTGTTTTTCTTATTTGACGTTGTTCTTGTTGTTGACGTTGTTGGTGTTGTTGTTTAATTGACGTTGTTTTTGTTATTGTTATTGTTGTTGTTTATTTGACGTTGTTGTTGTTGTTTATTTGACGTTGTTGTTGTTGTTTATTTGACGTTGTTGTTGTTGTTGTTGTTTATTTGACGTTGTTGTTGTTGTTGTTGTTGTTTATTTGACGTTGTTGTTGTTTATTTGACGTTGTTGTTGTTGTTGTTGTTGACGTTGTTGTTGTTGTTTATTTGACGTTGATGTTGTTGTTGTTTATTTGACGTTGTTGTTGTTGTTGACGTTGTTGTTGTTCTTGTTATTTATTTGACGTTGTTGTTGTTGTTATTGTTGTTGTTGTTGTTGTTTATTTTACGTTGTTGTTGTTGTTTATTTGACATTGTTGGTGTTGTTGTTTATTTGACATTGTTGTTGTTATTGTTTATTTGACATTGTTGGTGTTGTTGTTTATTTGACATTGTTGTTGTTATTGTTTATTTGACGTTGTTGTTGTTGTTTATTTGACGTTGTTGTTGTTGTTGACGTTGTTGTTGTTGTTGTTTATTTGACGTTGTTGTTGGTGTTGTTTATTTGACGTTGTTGTTGTTGTTGTTATTTATTTGACGTAGTTGTTGTATTTATTTGACGTTGTTGTTGTTGTTTATTTGACGGTGTTGTTGTAGTTGTTGTTTATTTGACGTTGTTGTTGTTGATATTTATTTGACGTTGTTGTTGTTGTTGTTTATTTGATGTTGTTGTGGTTGACGTTGTTGGTGTTGTTTTTTATTTGACGTTGTTGTTGTTATTATTGTTGTTGTTGTTTATTTGACGTTGTTGTTGTTGTTTATTTAACGTTGTTGTTGTTGTTATTGTTTATTTGAGTGTTGTTGTTGTTGTTGTTTATTTGACGTTGTTATTCTTGTATATTTGACGTTGTTTTTCCTATTTGACGTTGTTCTTGTTGTTGACGTTGTTGGTGTTGTTGTTTAATTGACGTTGTTTTTGTTATTGTTATTGTTGTTGTTTATTTGACGTTGTTGTTGTTGTTTATTTGACGTTGTTGTTGTTGTTGTTGTTTATTTGACGTTGTTGTTGTTGTTGTTGTTGTTTATTTGACGTTGTTGTTGTTTATTTGACGTTGTTATTGTTGTTTATTTGACGTTGTTTTTGTTATTTGACGTTGTTATTGTTGTTGTATTTGTTGTTGTTGTTGTTGTTGCTTATTTGACGTTGTTGTTGTTGTTGTTTATTTGACGTTGTTGTTGCTGTTGTTTATTTGACGTTGTTGTTGTAGTTGTTTATTTGACATTGTTGTTGTTGTTGTTATTGTTGTTGTTGTTTATTTGAAGTTGCTGTTGTTGTTTATTTGACGTGGTTGTTGTTGTTGTTGTTTATTTGACGTTATTGTTCTTGTTGATGTTGTTGTTGTTGTTTATTTGACGTTGTTTTTGTTATTTGACGTTGTTGTTGTTGTTATATTTGTTGTTGTTGTTGTTGTTCCTTATTTGACGTTGTTGTTGTTGTTGTTTATTTGACGTTGTTGTTGTTGTTGTTTATTTGACGTTGTTATTGTTGTTTATTTGACATTGTTGTTGTTGTTGACGGTGTTGTTGTTGTTGTTTATTTGACATTGTTGTTGTTGTTGTTGACGTTCTTGTTGTTGTTGTTTATTTGATGTTATTATTAATGTTGTTGTTGTTGTTTATTTGACGTTGTTGTTGTTGTTCATTTGACATAGTTGTTGTTGTTGACGTTGTTGTTGTTGTTTATTTGACGTTGTTGTTGTTGTTTATTTGACATAGTTGTTGTTGTTGACGTTGTTGTTGTTGTTGTTTATTTGACATTTTTGTTGTTGTTGATGTTGTTGTTGTTGTTTATTTGACGTTGTTGTTGTTGTTGTTTATTTGACGTTGTTGTTGTTGTTTATTTGACAGTGTTGTTGTTATTGACGTTGTTGTTGTTGTTGTTGTTGTACTTGTTAATTATTTGACGTTGTCGTCGTTGTTGTTTATTTGACGTTGTTGTTGTTGTTGACGTTGTTGTTGTTGTTATTTATTTGACGTTGTTGTTGTTGATGTTGTTGTTGTTGTTGTTTATTTGACGTTGTTGTTGTTTATTTGACGTTGTTGGTGTTGTTTATTTGACGTTGTTGTTAATGTTTATTTGACGTTGTTGTTGTTGTTTATTTGACATTGTTGTTGTTGTTGACGTTGTTGTTGTTGTTGTTTATTTGACGTTGTTGTTGTTGTTGTTGTTGTTTATTTGACGTTGTTGTTGTTGTTGTTGTTATTTATTTGACGTAGTTGTTAATGTATTTATTTGACGTTATTGTTGTTGGTAAAGTTTATTTGACGGTGTTGTTGTAGTTGTTGTTTATTTGACGTTGTTGTTGTTGTTATTTATTTGACGTTGTTGTTGTTGTAGTTTATTTGATGTTGTTGTTGTTGACGTTGGTGGTGTTGTTTTTTATTTGACGTTGTTGTTGTTATTGTTATTGTTGTTGTTGTTGTTTATTTGACGTTGTTGTTGTTGTTTATTTGACGTTGTTGTTGTTTATTTGACGTTGTTGTTGTTGTTGATGTTGTTTATTTGACGTTGTTGTTGTTGTTTATTTGATGTTATTGTTGTTGTTGTTGTTGTTTATTTGACGTTGTTGTTGTTTATTTGACATAGTTGTTGTTGTTGACATTGTTGTTGTTGTTGTTGTTGTTTATGTGACATTTTTGTTGTTGTTGATCTTGTTGTTGTTTATTTGACGTTGTTGTTGTTGTTTATTTGACATAGTTGTTGTTGTTGACATTGTTGTTTTTGTTGTTGTTGATGTTGTTGTTGTTTATTTGTCGTTGTTGTTGTTTATTTGACGTTGTTGTTGTTGTTGTTTATTTGACGTTGTTGTTGTTGTTTATTTGACGTTGATGTTGTTGTTGTTTATTTGACGTTGTTGTTGTTTATTTGACGTTGTTGTTGTTGTTGTTATTTATTTGACGTTGTTGTTGTTGTTATTGTTGTTGTTGTTGTTGTTTATTTGACGTTGTTGTTGTTGTTTATTTGACATTGTTGTTGTTGTTGTTTATTTGACATTGTTGTTGTTATTGTTTATTTGACGTTGTTTTTGTTGTTTATTTGATGTTGTTGTTGTTGTTGACGTTGTTGTTGTTGTTTATTTGACATTGTTGTTGTTGTTGTTTATTTGACGTTGTTGTTGTTGTTGTTATTTATTTGACGTAGTTGTTATTGTATTTATTTGACGTTGTTGTTGTTGGTAATGTTTATTTGACGGTGTTGTTGTAGTTGTTGGTTATTTGACGTTGTTGTTGTTGTTATTTATTTGACGTTGTTGTTGTTGTTGTTTATTTGATGTTGTTGTTGTTGACGTTGGTGGTGTTGTTTTTTATTTGACATTGTTGTTGTTATTGTTGTTTTTTATTTGACGTTGTTGTTGTTGTTTATTTGATGTTGTTGTTGTTGTTTATTTGACGTTGTTGTTGTTGTTGATGTTGTTTATTTGACGTTGTTGTTGTTGTTGTTGTTTATTTGATGTTATTGTTGTTGTTGTTGTTGTTTATTTGAGGTTGTTGTTGTTGTTGTTTATTTGACATAGTTGTTGTTGTTGACATTGTTGTTGTTGTTGTTGTTGTTTATTTGACATTTTTGTTGTTGTTGATGTTGTTGTTGTTGTTTATTTGACGTTGTTGTTGTTGTTTATTTGACGTTGTTGTTGTTGTTGTTGACGTTGTTGTTGTTGTTGTTGTTGTTGTTGTTTATTTGACGTTGATGTTGTTGTTGTTTATTTGACGTTGTTGTTGTTGTTGACGTTGTTGTTGTTCTTGTTATTTATTTGACGTTGTTGTTGTTGTTATTGTTGTTGTTGTTGTTGTTTATTTTACGTTGTTGTTGTTGTTGTTTATTTGACATTGTTGGTGTTGTTGTTTATTTGACATTGTTGTTGTTATTGTTTATTTGACGTTGTTTTTGTTGTTTATTTGATGTTGTTGTTGTTGTTGACGTTGTTGTTGTTGTTGTTTATTTGACGTTGTTGTTGTTGTTGTTTATTTGACGTTGTTGTTGTTGTTGTTATTTATTCGACGTAGTTGTTATTGTATTTATTTGACGTTGTTGTTGTTGGTAATGTTTATTTGACGGTGTTGTTGTAGTTGTTATTTATTTGACGTTGTTGTTGTTGTTATTTATTTGACGTTGTTGTTGTTGTTGTTTATTTGATGTTGTTGTTGTTGACGTTGGTGGTGTTGTTTTTTATTTGACATTGTTGTTGTTATTGTTGTTGTTTATTTGACGTTGTTGTTGTTGTTTATTTGACGTTGTTGTTGTTGTTTATTTGACGTTGTTGTTGTTGTTGATGTTGTTTATTTGACGTTGTTGTTGTTGTTTATTTGATGTTATTGTTGTTGTTGTTTATTTGAGGTTGTTGTTGTTGTTGTTTATTTGACATAGTTGTTGTTGTTGACATTGTTGTTGTTGTTGTTGTTGTTGTTTATTTGACATTTTTGTTGTTGTTGATGTTGTTGTTGTTGTTTATTTGACGTTGTTGTTGTTGTTGTTGTTTATTTGACGTTGTTGTTGTTGTTGTTGACGTTGTTGTTGTTGTTGTTGTTTATTTGACGTTGATGTTGTTGTTGTTTATTTGACGTTGTTGTTGTTGTTGACGTTGTTGTTGTTCTTGTTATTTATTTGACGTTGTTGTTGTTGTTATTGTTGTTGTTGTTGTTGTTTATTTTACGTTGTTGTTATTGTTTATTTGACATTGTTGGTGTTGTTGTTTATTTGACATTGTTGTTGTTATTGTTTATTTGACATTGTTGGTGTTGTTGTTTATTTGACATTGTTGTTGTTATTGTTTATTTGACGTTGTTGTTGTTGTTTATTTGACGTTGTTGTTGTTGTTGACGTTGTTGTTGTTGTTGTTGTTTATTTGACGTTGTTGTTGGTGTTGTTTATTTGACGTTGTTGTTGTTGTTGTTATTTATTTGACGTAGTTGTTGTATTTATTTGACGTTGTTGTTGTTGTTTATTTGACGGTGTTGTTGTAGTTGTTGTTTATTTGACGTTGTTGTTGTTGATATTTATTTGACGTTGTTGTTGTTGTTGTTTATTTGATGTTGTTGTTGTTGACGTTGTTGGTGTTGTTTTTTATTTGACGTTGTTGTTGTTATTATTGTTGTTGTTGTTTATTTGGCGTTGTTGTTGTTGTTTATTTAACGTTGTTGTTGTTGTTATTGTTTATTTGACGTTGTTGTTGTTGTTGTTTATTTGACGTTGTTATTCTTGTATATTTGACGTTGTTTTTCTTATTTGACGTTGTTCTTGTTGTTGACGTTGTTGGTGTTGTTGTTTAATTGACGTTGTTTTTGTTATTGTTATTGTTGTTGTTTATTTGACGTTGTTGTTGTTGTTTATTTGACGTTGTTGTTGTTGTTGTTTATTTGACGTTGTTGTTGTTGTTGTTGTTGTTTATTTGACGTTGTTGTTGTTTATTTGACGTTGTTGTTGTTGTTGTTGACGTTGTTGTTGTTGTTGTTTATTTGACGTTGATGTTGTTGTTGTTTATTTGACGTTGTTGTTGTTGTTGACGTTGTTGTTGTTCTTGTTATTTATTTGACGTTGTTGTTGTTGTTATTGTTGTTGTTGTTGTTGTTTATTTTACGTTGTTGTTGTTGTTTATTTGACATTGTTGGTGTTGTTGTTTATTTGACATTGTTGTTGTTATTGTTTATTTGACATTGTTGGTGTTGTTGTTTATTTGACATTGTTGTTGTTATTGTTTATTTGACGTTGTTGTTGTTGTTTATTTGACGTTGTTGTTGTTGTTGACGTTGTTGTTGTTGTTGTTTATTTGACGTTGTTGTTGGTGTTGTTTATTTGACGTTGTTGTTGTTGTTGTTATTTATTTGACGTAGTTGTTGTATTTATTTGACGTTGTTGTTGTTGTTTATTTGACGGTGTTGTTGTAGTTGTTGTTTATTTGACGTTGTTGTTGTTGATATTTATTTGACGTTGTTGTTGTTGTTGTTGTTTATTTGATGTTGTTGTGGTTGACGTTGTTGGTGTTGTTTTTTATTTGACGTTGTTGTTGTTATTATTGTTGTTGTTGTTTATTTGACGTTGTTGTTGTTGTTTATTTAACGTTGTTGTTGTTATTGTTTATTTGACGTTGTTGTTGTTGTTGTTTATTTGACGTTGTTATTCTTGTATATTTGACGTTGTTTTTCCTATTTGACGTTGTTCTTGTTGTTGACGTTGTTGGTGTTGTTGTTTAATTGACGTTGTTTTTGTTATTGTTATTGTTGTTGTTTATTTGACGTTGTTGTTGTTGTTTATTTGACGTTGTTGTTGTTGTTGTTGTTTATTTGACGTTGTTGTTGTTGTTGTTGTTGTTTATTTGACGTTGTTGTTGTTTATTTGACGTTGTTATTGTTGTTTATTTGACGTTGTTTTTGTTATTTGACGTTGTTATTGTTGTTGTATTTGTTGTTGTTGTTGTTGTTGCTTATTTGACGTTGTTGTTGTTGTTGTTTATTTGACGTTGTTGTTGCTGTTGTTTATTTGACGTTGTTGTTGTAGTTGTTTATTTGACATTGTTGTTGTTGTTGTTATTGTTGTTGTTGTTTATTTGAAGTTGCTGTTGTTGTTTATTTGACGTGGTTGTTGTTGTTGTTGTTTATTTGACGTTATTGTTCTTGTTGATGTTGTTGTTGTTGTTTATTTGACGTTGTTTTTGTTATTTGACGTTGTTGTTGTTGTTATATTTGTTGTTGTTGTTGTTGTTCCTTATTTGACGTTGTTGTTGTTGTTGTTTATTTGACGTTGTTGTTGTTGTTGTTTATTTGACGTTGTTATTGTTGTTTATTTGACATTGTTGTTGTTGTTGACGGTGTTGTTGTTGTTGTTTATTTGACATTGTTGTTGTTGTTGTTGACGTTCTTGTTGTTGTTGTTTATTTGATGTTATTGTTAATGTTGTTGTTGTTGTTTATTTGACGTTGTTGTTGTTGTTCATTTGACATAGTTGTTGTTGTTGACGTTGTTGTTGTTGTTGTTGTTTATTTGACATTTTTTTTGTTATTGATGTTGTTGTTGTTTATTTGACGTTGTTGTTGTTGTTGTTTATTTGACGTTGTTGTTGTTGTTTATTTGACGTTGTTGTTGTTGTTGACGTTGTTGTTGTTGTTGTTGTTGTTTATTTGATGTTGTTGTTGTTGTTTATTTGACGTTGTTGTTGTTTATTTGACGTTGTTGTTGTTGTTGTTTATTTGACGTTGTTGTTGTTGTTGACGTTGTTGTTGTTATTATTTATTTGACGTTGTTGTTGTTGTTTATTTGACGTTGTTGTTGTTTATTTGACGTTGTTGGTGTTGTTGTTTATTTGACATTGTTGTTGTTATTGTTTATTTGACGTTGTTGTTGTTGTTTATTTGACGTTGTTGTTGTTGTTGTTGACGTTGTTGTTGTTGTTTATTTGACGTTGTTGTTGTTGTTGTTGTTTATTTGACGTTGTTGTTGTTGTATTTATTTGACGTAGTTGTTATTGTATTTATTTGACGTTGTTGCTGTTGGTAATGCTTATTTGACGGAGTTGTTGTAGTTGTTGTTTATTTGACGTTGTTGTTGTTGTTATTTATTTGACGTTGTTGTTGTTGTTTATTTGATGTTGTTGTTGTTGACGTTGGTGGTGTTGTTTTTTATTTGACGTTGTTGTTGTTATTGTTGTTGTTGTTGTGGTTTATTTGACGTTGTTGTTGTTGTTTATTTGACGTTGTTGTTGTTTATTTGACGTTGTTGTTGTTGTTGTTGATGTTGTTTATTTGACGTTGTTGTTGTTGTTTATTTGATGTTATTGTTGTTGTTGTTGTTGTTTATTTGACGTTGTTGTTGTTGTTGTTTATTTGACATAGTTGTTGTTGTTGACATTGTTGTTGTTATTGTTGTTGTTTATTTGACATTTTTGTTGTTGTTGATGTTGTTGTTGTTTATTTGACGTTGTTGTTGTTTATTTGACGTTGTTGTTGTTGTTTATTTGACGTTGATGTTGTTGTTGTTTATTTGACGTTGTTGTTGTTGTTGACGTTGTTGTTGTTGTTGTTATTTATTTGACGTTGTTGTTGTTGTTATTGTTGTTGTTGTTGTTGTTTATTTGATGTTGTTGTTGTTGTTTATTTGACGTTGTTGTTGTTTATTTGACGTTGTTGTTGTTGTTGTTTATTTGACGTTGTTGTTGTTGTTGACGTTGTTGTTGTTGTTATTTATTTGACGTTGTTGTTGTTGTTGTTTATTTGACGTTGTTGTTGTTTATTTGACGTTGTTGGTGTTGTTGTTTATTTGACATTGTTGTTGTTATTATTTATTTGACGTTGTTGTTGTTGTTTATTTGACGTTGTTGTTGTTGTTGTTGACGTTGTTGTTGTTGTTTATTTGACGTTGTTGTTGTTGTTGTTGTTTATTTGACGTTGTTGTTGTTGTATTTATTTGACGTAGTTGTTATTGTATTTATTTGACGTTGTTGCTGTTGGTAATGCTTATTTGACGGAGTTGTTGTAGTTGTTGTTTATTTGACGTTGTTGTTGTTGTTATTTATTTGACGTTGTTGTTGTTGTTTATTTGATGTTGTTGTTGTTGACGTTGGTGGTGTTGTTTTTTATTTGACGTTGTTGTTGTTATTGTTGTTGTTGTTGTGGTTTATTTGACGTTGTTGTTGTTGTTTATTTGACGTTGTTGTTGTTTATTTGACGTTGTTGTTGTTGTTGTTGATGTTGTTTATTTGACGTTGTTGTTGTTGTTTATTTGATGTTATTGTTGTTGTTGTTGTTGTTTATTTGACGTTGTTGTTGTTGTTGTTTATTTGACATAGTTGTTGTTGTTGACATTGTTGTTGTTGTTGTTGTTGTTTATTTGACATTTTTGTTGTTGTTGATGTTGTTGTTGTTTATTTGACGTTGTTGTTGTTTATTTGACGTTGCTGTTGTTGTTGTTGTTTATTTGACGTTGTTGTTGTTGTTTATTTGACGTTGATGTTGTTGTTGTTTATTTGACGTTGTTGTTGTTGTTGACGTTGTTGTTGTTGTTATTTATTTGACGTTGTTGTTGTTGTTATTGTTGTTGTTGTTGTTGTTTATTTGACGTTGTTGTTGTTGTTTATTTGACATTGTTGGTGTTGTTGTTTATTTGACATTATTGTTGTTATTGTTTATTTGACGTTGTTTTTGTTGTTTATTTGATGTTGTTGTTGTTGACGTTGTTGTTGTTGTTGTTTATTTGACGTTGTTGTTGTTGTTGTTGTTTATTTGACGTTGTTGTTGTTGTAGTTATTTATTTGACGTAGTTGTTATTGTATTTATTTGACGTTGTTGTTGTTGGTAATGTTTATTTGACGGTGTTGTTGTAGTTGTTGTTTATTAGACGTTGTTGTTGTTGTTATTTATTTGACGTTGTTGTTGTTGTTGTTTATTTGATGTTGTTGTTGTTGACGTTGGTGGTGTTGTTTTTTATTTGACATTGTTGCTGTTATTGTTGTTGTTGTTGTTTATTTGACGTTGTTGTTGTTGTTTATTTGACGTTGTTGTTGTTGTTTATTTGACGTTGTTGTTGTTGTTGATGTTGTTTATTTGACGTTGTTGTTGTTGTTTATTTGATGTTATTGTTGTTGTTGTTGTTTATTTGAGGTTGTTGTTGTTGTTGTTTATTTGACATAGTTGTTGTTGTTGACATTGTTGTTGTTGTTGTTGTTTATTTGACATTTTTGTTGTTGTTGATGTTGTTGTTGTTGTTTATTTGACGTTGTTGTTGTTGTTTATTTGACGTTGTTGTTGTTGTTGTTGACTTTGTTGTTGTTGTTGTTGTTGTTTATTTGACGTTGATGTTGTTGTTGTTTATTTGACGTTGATGTTGTTGTTGCTTATTTGACGTTGTTGTTGTTGTTGACGTTGTTGTTGTTCTTGTTATTTATTTGACGTTGTTGTTGTTGTTATTGTTGTTGTTGTTGTTGTTTATTTGACGTTGTTGTTGTTGTTTATTTGACATTGTTGGTGTTGTTGTTTATTTGACATTGTAGTTGTTATTGTTTATTTGACGTTGTTGTTGTTGTTTATTTGACGTTGTTGTTGTTGTTGACGTTGTTGTTGTTGTTGTTGTTTATTTGACGTTGTTGTTGGTGTTGTTTATTTGACGTTGTTGTTGTTGTTGTTATTTATTTGACGTAGTTGTTGTATTTATTTGACGTTGTTGTTGTTGTTTATTTGACGGTGTTGTTGTAGTTGTTGTTTATTTGACGTTGTTGTTGTTGATATTTATTTGACGTTGTTGTTGTTGTTGTTTATTTGATGTTGTTGTTGTTGACGTTGTTGGTGTTGTTTTTTATTTGATGTTGTTGTTGTTATTATTGTTGTTGTTGTTTATTTGACGTTGTTGTTGTTGTTTATTTGACGTTGTTGTTGTTATTGTTTATTTGACGTTGTTGTTGTTGTTATTTATTTGACGTTGTTATTCTTGTTTATTTGACGTTGTTTTTGTTATTTGACGTTGTTGTTGTTGTTTATTTGACGTTGTTTTTGTTATTGTTATTGTTGTTGTTTATTTGACGTTGTTGTTGTTGTTGTTTATTTGACGTTGTTGTTGTTGTTGTTGTTTATTTGACGTTGTTGTTATTGTTGTAGTTTATTTGACGTTTTTGTTGTTTATTTGACGTTGTTATTGTTGTTTATTTGACGTTGTTTTTGTTATTTGACGTTGTTATTGTTGTTGTATTTGTTGTTGTTGTTGTTGTTGCTTATTTGACGTTGTTGTTGTTGTTGTTTATTTGACGTTGTTGTTGCTGTTGTTTATTTGACGTTGTTGTTGTAGTTGTTTATTTGACATTGTTGTTGTTGTTGTTATTGTTGTTGTTGTTTATTTGAAGTTGTTGTTGTTGTTTATTTGACGTGGTTGTTGTTGTTGTTTATTTGACGTTATTGTTGTTGTTGATGTTGTTGTTGTTGTTTATTTGACGTTGTTGTTGTTGTATTTATTTGACGTAGTTGTTATTGTATTTATTTGACGTTGTTGCTGTTGGTAATGCTTATTTGACGGAGTTGTTGTAGTTGTTGTTTATTTGACGTTGTTGTTGTTGTTATTATTTATTTGACGTTGTTGTTGTTGTTTATTTGATGTTGTTGTTGTTGACGTTGGTGGTGTTGTTTTTTATTTGACGTTGTTGTTGTTATTGTTGTTGTTGTTGTGGTTTATTTGACGTTGTTGTTGTTGTTTATTTGACGTTGTTGTTGTTTATTTGACGTTGTTGTTGTTGTTGTTGATGTTGTTTATTTGACGTTGTTGTTGTTGTTTATTTGATGTTATTGTTGTTGTTGTTGTTGTTTATTTGACGTTGTTGTTGTTGTTGTTTATTTGACATAGTTGTTGTTGTTGACATTGTTGTTGTTGTTGTTGTTGTTTATTTGACATTTTTGTTGTTGTTGATGTTGTTGTTGTTTATTTGACGTTGTTGTTGTTTATTTGACGTTGCTGTTGTTGTTGTTGTTTATTTGACGTTGTTGTTGTTGTTTATTTGACGTTGATGTTGTTGTTGTTTATTTGACGTTGTTGTTGTTGTTGACGTTGTTGTTGTTGTTGTTATTTATTTGACGTTGTTGTTGTTGTTATTGTTGTTGTTGTTGTTGTTTATTTGACGTTGTTGTTGTTGTTTATTTGACATTGTTGGTGTTGTTGTTTATTTGACATTATTGTTGTTATTGTTTATTTGACGTTGTTTTTGTTATTTATTTGATGTTGTTGTTGTTGACGTTGTTGTTGTTGTTGTTTATTTGACGTTGTTGTTGTTGTTGTTGTTTATTTGACGTTGTTGTTGTTGTTGTTATTTATTTGACGTAGTTGTTATTGTATTTATTTGACGTTGTTGTTGTTGGTAATGTTTATTTGACGGTGTTGTTGTAGTTGTTGTTTATTAGACGTTGTTGTTGTTGTTATTTATTTGACGTTGTTGTTGTTGTTGTTTATTTGATGTTGTTGTTGTTGACGTTGGTGGTGTTGTTTTTTATTTGACATTGTTGCTGTTATTGTTGTTGTTGTTGTTTATTTGACGTTGTTGTTGTTGTTTATTTGACGTTGTTGTTGTTGTTTATTTGACGTTGTTGTTGTTGTTGATGTTGTTTATTTGACGTTGTTGTTGTTGTTTATTTGATGTTATTGTTGTTGTTGTTGTTTATTTGAGGTTGTTGTTGTTGTTGTTTATTTGACATAGTTGTTGTTGTTGACATTGTTGTTGTTGTTGTTGTTTATTTGACATTTTTGTTGTTGTTGATGTTGTTGTTGTTGTTTATTTGACGTTGTTGTTGTTGTTGTTTATTTGACGTTGTTGTTGTTGTTGTTGACTTTGTTGTTGTTGTTGTTGTTGTTGTTTATTTGACGTTGATGTTGTTGTTGTTTATTTGACGTTGATGTTGTTGTTGTTTATTTGACGTTGTTGTTGTTGTTGACGTTGTTGTTGTTCTTGTTATTTATTTGACGTTGTTGTTGTTGTTATTGTTGTTGTTGTTGTTGTTTATTTGACGTTGTTGTTGTTGTTTATTTGACATTGTTGGTGTTGTTGTTTATTTGACATTGTAGTTGTTATTGTTTATTTGACGTTGTTGTTGTTGTTTATTTGACGTTGTTGTTGTTGTTGACGTTGTTGTTGTTGTTGTTGTTGTTTATTTGACGTTGTTGTTGGTGTTGTTTATTTGACGTTGTTGTTGTTGTTGTTGTTGTTATTTATTTGACGTAGTTGTTGTATTTATTTGACGTTGTTGTTGTTGTTTATTTGACGGTGTTGTTGTAGTTGTTGTTTATTTGACGTTGTTGTTGTTGATATTTATTTGACGTTGTTGTTGTTGTTGTTTATTTGATGTTGTTGTTGTTGACGTTGTTGGTGTTGTTTTTTATTTGATGTTGTTGTTGTTATTATTGTTGTTGTTGTTTATTTGACGTTGTTGTTGTTGTTTATTTGACGTTGTTGTTGTTATTGTTTATTTGACGTTGTTGTTGTTGTTATTTATTTGACGTTGTTATTCTTGTTTATTTGACGTTGTTTTTGTTATTTGACGTTGTTGTTGTTGTTTATTTGACGTTGTTTTTGTTATTGTTATTGTTGTTGTTTATTTGACGTTGTTGTTGTTGTTGTTTATTTGACGTTGTTGTTGTTGTTGTTGTTTATTTGACGTTGTTGTTATTGTTGTAGTTTATTTGACGTTTTTGTTGTTTATTTGACGTTGTTATTGTTGTTTATTTGACGTTGTTTTTGTTATTTGACGTTGTTATTGTTGTTGTATTTGTTGTTGTTGTTGTTGTTGCTTATTTGACGTTGTTGTTGTTGTTGTTTATTTGACGTTGTTGTTGCTGTTGTTTATTTGACGTTGTTGTTGTAGTTGTTTATTTGACATTGTTGTTGTTGTTGTTATTGTTGTTGTTGTTTATTTGAAGTTGTTGTTGTTGTTTATTTGACGTGGTTGTTGTTGTTGTTTATTTGACGTTATTGTTGTTGTTGATGTTGTTGTTGTTGTTTATTTGATGTTATTGTTGTTGTTATTTATTTGACATTGTTAATGTTTTTGACGTTGTTGTTGTTGTTTTTGTTGTTTATTTGATGTTGTTGTTGTTGACGTTGTTGGTGTTGTTATTTATTTGACGTTGTTGTTGATGTTTATTTGACGTTGTTTTAGTTGTTGTTGTTTATTTGACGTTGTTGTTGTTGTTGTTGTTGTTGTTGTTTATTTGACGTTGTTGTTGTTGACATTGTTGTTGTTGTTGTTTATTTGACGTTGTTGTTGTTGACGTTGTTGTTATTGTTTATTTGACATAGTTGTTATTGTTGACGTTGTTGTTGTTGTTGTTGTTGTTGTTGTTGTTTATTTGACGTTTTTGTTGATGTTGTTGTTGTTGTTGTTGTTGTTTATTTGACGTTGTGGTTATTGTTGTTTATTTGACGTTGTTGTTGTTGTTATTGTTGTTGTTTATTTGACGTTGTTGTTGTTGTTGTTGTTGTTTATTTGATGTTGTTGTTTACTTGACGTTGTTATTGTTGTTTATTTAACGTTGTTGTTGTTGTTATTTATTTGACGTTGTTGTTGTTGTTATTGTTTATTTGACGTTGTTGTTGTTGTTGTTGTTGTTAATTTGACGTTGTTATTGTTGTTTATTTGACGTTGTTTTTGTTATTTGATGTTGTTGTTATTGTTTTATTTGTTGTTGTTGTTGTTCCTTATTTGACGTTGTTGTTATTGTTGTTGTTTATTTGACGTTGTTGTTGTTGTTGTTTATTTGACGTTGTTGTTGTTGTTGTTGTTTATTTGACGTTGTTGGTGTTGTTGTTTATTTGACGTTATTGTTGTTGTTGACGTTGTTGTTGTTGTTGTTGTTGTTTATTTAACGTTGTTGTTGTTGTTGTTTATTTGACATTGCTGTTGTTGTTGTTTATTTGACATAGTTGTTGTTGTAATTGTTGTTGTTGTTGTTGTTGTTGTTTATTTGACGTTGTTGGTGTTGTTGACGTTGTTGGTGTTGTTGTTTATTTGACATTGTTGTTGTTATTGTTGTTTTTGTTGTTTATTTGACGTTGTTGTTGTTGTTGTTTATTTGACGTTGTTGTTGTTGTTGATATTGTTTATTTGACATTGTTGTTGTTGTTGTTGTTTATTTGACGTTGTTATTATTGTTTATTTGACGTTGATTTTGTTATTTGACGTTGTTGTTGTTGTTGTTGTTCCTTATTTGACGTTGTTGTTGTTGTTGTTGTTTATTTGACGTTGTTGTTGTTGTTATTGTTATTGTTGTTGTTGTTGTTTATTTGACGTTGTTGTTGTTGTTGTTGTTGTTTATTTGACGTTGTTTTTGTCGTTGTTTTTGTTGTTTATTTGACGTTGTTGTTGTTGTTGTTTATTTGACGTTGTTGTTGTTTATTTGACGTTGTTGTTGTTGTTGTTAAAGTTGTTGTTGTTGTTTATTTGACGTTGTTGTTGTTGTTGATGTTGTTTTTGTTGTTGACGTTGTTGTTGTTGTTGTTGTTTATTTAACGTTGTTATTGTTGTTCATTTGACATTGTTGTTGTTGTTGACGGTGCTGTTGTTGTTGTTTATTTGACATTGTTGTTGTTGTTGTTGACGTTGTTGTTGTTGTTGTTTATTTGACGTTGTTGTTGTTGTTGATGTTGTTTATTTGACGTTGTTGTTGTTGTTTATTTGATGTTATTATTGTTGTTGTTGTTGTTTATTTGACGTTGTTGTTGTTGTTGTTTATTTGACATAGTTGTTGTTGTTGACGTTGTTGTTGTTGTTGTTTATTTGATGTTGTTGTTAGTATTGATGTTGTTGTTGTTTATTTGACGTTGTTGTTGTTGTTGTTTATTTGACGTTGTTATTGTTGTTGTTATTGTTTATTTGACGTTGTTGTTGTTGTTGTTTATTTGACGTTGTTATTGTTGTGTATTTGACATTGTTGTTGTTGTTGACGGTGTTGTTGTTGTTGTTTATTTGACATTGTTGTTGTTGTTGTTGACGTTGTTGTTGTTGTTGTTGTTTATTTGACGTTGTTGTTGTTGTTGTTTATTTGACGTTGTTGTTGTTGTTTATTTGATGTTATTGTTAATGTTGTTGTTGTTGTTGTTTATTTGACGTTGTTGTTGTTGTTTATTTGACATAGTTGTTGTTGTTGACGTTGTTGTTGTTGTTGTTGTTTATTTGACATTTTTGTTGTTGTTGATGTTGTTGTTGTTGTTTATTTGACGTTGTTGTTGTTGTTGTTTATTTGACGTTGTTGTTGTTGTTTATTTGACAGTGTTGTTGTTATTGACGTTGTTGTTGTTGTTGTTGTTGTTGTTGTTGTACTTGTTAATTATTTGACGTTGTCGTCGTTGTTGTTTATTTGACGTTGTTGTTGTTGTTGACGTTGTTGTTGTTGTTATTTATTTGACGTTGTTGTTGTTGATGTTGTTGTTGTTGTTGTTTATTTGACGTTGTTGTTGTTTATTTGACGTTGTTTGTGTTGTTTATTTGACGTTGTTGTTAATGTTTATTTGACGTTGTTGTTGTTGTTTATTTGACATTGTTGTTGTTGTTGACGTTGTTGTTGTTGTTGTTTATTTGACGTTGTTGTTGTTGTTGTTGTTTATTTGACGTTGTTGTTGTTGTTGTTGTTATTTATTTGACGTAGTTGTTAATGTATTTATTTGACGTTATTGTTGTTGGTAAAGTTTATTTGACGGTGTTGTTGTAGTTGTTGTTTATTTGACGTTGTTGTTGTTGTTATTTATTTGACGTTGTTGTTGTTGTAGTTTATTTGATGTTGTTGTTGTTGACGTTGGTGGTGTTGTTTTTTATTTGACGTTGTTGTTGTTATTGTTATTGTTGTTGTTGTTGTTTATTTGACGTTGTTGTTGTTGTTTATTTGACGTTGTTGTTGTTTATTTGACGTTGTTGTTGTTGTTGATGTTGTTTATTTGACGTTGTTGTTGTTGTTTATTTGATGTTATTATTGTTGTTGTTGTTGTTGTTTATTTGACGTTGTTGTTGTTTATTTGACATAGTTGTTGTTGTTGACATTGTTGTTGTTGTTGTTGTTGTTGTTGTTTATGTGACATTTTTGTTGTTGTTTATCTTGTTGTTGTTTATTTGACGTTGTTGTTGTTTATTTGACGTTGTTGTTGTTGTTGTTTATTTGACGTTGTTGTTGTTGTTGACGTTGTTGTTGTTGTTGTTGTTAATTTGACGTTGATGTTGTTGTTGTTTATTTGACGTTGTTGTTGTTGTTATTTATTTGACGTTGTTGTTGTTGTTATTGTTGTTGTTGTTTATTTGACGTTGTTGTTGTTTATTTGACATTGTTGGTGTTGTTGTTTATTTGACATTGTTGGTGTTGTTGTTTATTTGACGTTGTTGTTATTGTTGTTTATTTGACGTTGTTGTTGTTGTTATTGTTGTTGTTTATTTGACGTTGTTGTTGTTGTTGTTGTTTATTTGATGTTGTTGTTGTTTACTTGACGTTGTTGTTGTTGTTTTTTATTTAACGTTGTTGTTGTTGTTATTTATTTGACGTTGTTGTTGTTGTTATTGTTTATTTGACGTTGTTGTTGTTGTTGTTAATTTGACGTTGTTATTGTTGTTTATTTGACGTTGTTTTTGTTATTTGATGTTGTTGTTATTGTTTTATTTGTTGTTGTTGTTGTTCCTTATTTGACGTTGTTGTTATTGTTGTTGTTTATTTGACGTTGTTGTTGCTGTTGTTTATTTGACGTTGTTGTTGTTGTTGTTTATTTGACGTCGTTGGTGTTGTTGTTTATTTGACGTTGTTGTTGTTGACGTTGTTGTTGTTGTTGTTGTTGTTGTACTTGTTGTTTATTTGACGTTGTCGTCGTTGTTGTTTATTTGACGTTGTTGTTGTTGTTGACGTTGTTGTTGTTGTTATTTATTTGACGTTGTTGTTGTTGATGTTGTTGTTGTTGTTGTTTATTTGACGTTGTTGTTGTTTATTTGACATTGTTGGTGTTTTTTATTTGACGTTGTTGTTAATGTTTATTTGACGTTGTTGTTGTTGTTGTTTATTTGACGTTGTTGTTGTTGTTGACGTTGTTGTTGTTGTTGTTTATTTGACGTTGTTGTTGTTGTTGTTGTTGTTTATTTGACGTTGTTGTTGTTGTTGTTATTTATTTGACGTAGTTGTTATTGTATTTATTTGACGTTATTGTTGTTGGTAAAGTTTATTTGACGGTGTTGTTGTAGTTGTTGTTTATTTGATGTTGTTGTTGTTGTTATTTATTTGACGTTGTTGTTGTTGTAGTTTATTTGATGTTGTTGTTGTTGACGTTGGTGGTGTTGTTTTTTATTTGACGTTGTTGTTGTTATTGTTGTTGTTGTTGTTGTTGTTTATTTGACGTTGTTGTTGTTGTTTATTTGACGTTGTTGTTGTTTATTTGACGTTGTTGTTGTTGTTGATGTTGTTTATTTGACGTTGTTGTTGTTGTTTATTTGATGTTATTGTTGTTGTTGTTGTTGTTTATTTGACGTTGTTGTTGTTTATTTGGCATAGTTGTTGTTGTTGACATTGTTGTTGTTGTTGTTGTTTATGTGACATTTTTGTTGTTGTTGATCTTGTTGTTGTTTATTTGACGTTGTTGTTGTTGTTTATTTGACGTTGTTGTTGTTGTTGTTGTTTATTTGACGTTGTTGTTGTTGTTGACGTTGTTGTTGTTGTTGTTAATTTGACGTTGATGTTGTTGTTGTTTATTTGACGTTGTTGTTGTTGTTATTTATTTGACGTTGTTGTTGTTGTTGATATTGTTGTTGTTGTTGTTGTTTATTTGACGTTGTTGTTGTTTATTTGACATTGTTGGTGTTGTTGTTTATTTGACATTGTTGGTGTTGTTGTTTATTTGACGTTGTTGTTATTGTTGTTTATTTGACGTTGTTGTTGTTGTTATTGTTGTTGTTTATTTGACGTTGTTGTTGTTGTTGTTGTTTATTTGATGTTGTTGTTGTTTACTTGACGTTGTTGTTGTTGTTTTTTATTTAACGTTGTTGTTGTTGTTATTTATTTGACGTTGTTGTTGTTGTTGTTATTGTTTATTTGACGTTGTTGTTGTTGTTAATTTGACGTTGTTATTGTTGTTTATTTGACGTTGTTTTTGTTATTTGATGTTGTTGTTATTGTTTTATTTGTTGTTGTTGTTGTTGTTCCTTATTTGACGTTGTTGTTATTGTTGTTGTTTATTTGACGTTGTTGTTGCTGTTGTTTATTTGACGTTGTTGTTGTTGTTGTTTATTTGACGTCGTTGGTGTTGTTGTTTATTTGACGTTGTTGTTGTTGACGTTGTTGTTGTTGTTGTTTATTTAACGTTGTTGTTATTGTTGTTGTTGTTTATTTGACATTGTTGTTGTTGTTGTTTATTTGACATAGTTGTTGTTGTAATTGTTGTTGTTGTTGTTGTTGTTTATTTGACGTTGTTGTTGTTGTTGACGTTGTTGGTGTTGTTGTTTATTTGACATTGTTGTTGTTATTGTTGTTTTTGTTGTTTATTTGACGTTGTTGTTGTTGTTGTTTATTTGACGTTGTTGTTGTTGTTGATATTGTTTATTTGACGTTGTTGTTGTTGTTGTTTATTTGACGTTGTTATTGTTGTTTATTTAACGTTGTTTTTATTATTTGACGTTGTTGTTGTTGTTGTAGTTGTTGTTCCTTATTTGACGTTGTTGTTATTGTTGTCTATTTGACGTTGTTGTTGTTGTTATTGTTATTGTTGTTGTTGTTGTTTATTTGACGTTGTTGTTGTTGTTGTTGTTGTTCATTTGACGTTGTTTTTGTTGTTTATTTGACGTTGTTGTTGTTGTTGTTTATTTGACGTTGTTGTTGTTTATTTGACGTTGTTGTTGTTGTTGTTAAAGTTGTTGTTGTTGTTTATTTGACGTTGTTGTTGTTGTTGACGTTGTTTTTGTTGTTGACGTTGTTGTTGTGGTTGTTTATTTGACGTTGTTATTGTTGTTTATTTGACATTGTTGTTGTTGTTGACGGTGTTGTTGTTGTTGTTTATTTGACATTGTTGTTGTTGTTGTTGATGTTGTAATTGTTGTTGTTTATTTGACGTTGTTGTTGTTGTTGTTTTTGTTTATTTGACGTTGTTGTTGTTGTTGTTTATTTGACATAGTTGTTGTTGTTGACGTTGCTGTTGTTGTTGTTGTTGTTGTTTATTTGATATTGTTGTTATTATTGTTGTTGTTGTTCGTTATTCGACGGTGTTGTTGTAGTTGTTGTTTATTTGACGTTGTTGTTGTTGTTATTTATTTGACGTTGTTGTTGTTGTTGTTTATTTGATGTTGTTGTTGTTGACGTTGTTGGTGTTGTTTTTTATTTGACGTTGTTGTTGTTGTTTATTTGACGTTGTTGTTGTTTTTTATTTGACGTTGTTGTTGTTGTTATTATTTATTTGACGTTGTTGTTGTTATTGTTTATTTGACGTTGTTATTGTTGTTTATTTGAAGTTGTTTTTGTTATTAGACGTTGTTGTTGTTGTTGTTGACGTTGTTGGTGTTGTTGTTTATTTGACATTGTTTTTGTTATTGTTATTGTTGTTGTTTATTTGACGTTGTTGTTGTTGTTTATTTGACGTTGTTGTTGTTGTTGTTTATTTGACGTTGTTGTTGTTGTTGTTATTGTTTATTTGACGTTGTTGTTGTTGTTGTTTATTTGACGTTGTTATTGTTGTTTATTTGACATTGTTGTTGTTGTTGACGGTGTTGTTGTTGTTTATTTGACATTGTTGTTGTTCTTGTTGACGTTGTTGTTGTTGTTGTTGTTTATTTGACGTTGTTATTGTTGTTGTTTATTTGACGTTGTTGTTGTTGTTTATTTGATGTTATTGTTAATGTTGTTGTTGTTGTTGTTTATTTGACGTTGTTGTTGTTGTTGTTGTTTATTTGACATAGTTGTTGTTGTTGACGTTGTTGTTGTTGTTGTTGTTTATTTGACATTTTTGTTGTTGTTGATGTTGTTGTTGTTTATTTGACGTTGTTGTTGTTGTTTATTTGACGTTGTTGTTGTTGTTTATTTGACGTTGTTGTTGTTGTTTATTTGACGTTGTTGTTGTTGTTGACGTTGTTGTTGTTGTTGTTTATTTGACGTTGTTGTTGTTGTTGACGTTGTTGTTGTTGTTATTTATTTGACGTTGTTGTTGTTGACGTTGTTGGTGTTGTTGTTTATTTGACATTGTTTTTGTTATTGTTATTGTTGTTGTTTATTTGACGTTGTTGTTGTTGTTGTTTATTTGACGTTGTTGTTGTTGTTGTTATTATTTATTTGACATTGTTGTTGTTGTTGTTTATTTGACGTTGTTATTGTTGTTTATTTGACATTGTTGTTGTTGTTGGCGGTGTTGTTGTTCTTTATTTGACATTGTTGTTGTTCTTGTTGACGTTGTTGTTGTTGTTGTTGTTTATTTGACGTTGTTATTGTTGTTGTTTATTTGACGTTGTTGTTGTTGTTGTTTATTTGATGTTATTGTTAATGTTGTTGTTGTTGTTGTTGTTTATTTGATGTTGTTGTTGTTGTTGTTGTTTATTTGACATAGTTGTTGTTGTTGACGTTGTTGTTGTTGTTGTTTATTTGACATTTTTGTTGTTGTTGATGTTGTTGTTGTTTATTTGACGTTGTTGTTGTTGTTGTTGTTTATTTGAAGTTGTTGTTGTTGTTTATTTGACGTTGTTGTTGTTGTTGACGTTGTTGTTGTTGTTGTTGTTGACGTTGTTGTTGTTGTTATTTATTTGACGTTGTTGTTGTTGTTATTGTTTATTTGACGTTGTTGTTGTTTATTTGACGTTGTTGGTGTTGTTGTTTATTTGACATTGTTGTTGTTATTGTTTATTTGACGTTGTTGTTGTTGTTTATTTGACGTTGTGGTTGTTGTTGGCGTTGTTGTTGTTGTTGTTTATTTGACGTTGTTGTTGTTGTTGTTGTTTATTTGACGTTGTTGTTGTTGTTATTTATTTGACGTAGTTGTTATTGTATTTATTTGACGTTGTTGTTGTTGGTAAAGTTTATTTGACGGTGTTGTTGTAGTTGTTGTTTATTTGACGTTGTTGTTGTTGTTATTTATTTGACGTTGTTGTTGTTGTTGTTTATTTGATGTTGTTGTTGTTGACGTTGGTGGTGTTGTTTTTTATTTGACGTTGTTGTTGTTATTGTTGTTGTTGTTGTTGTTTATTTGACGTTGTTGTTGTTTAGTTGACGTTGTTGTTGTTGTTGTTTATTTGACATAGTTGTTGTTGTTGACGTTGCTGTTGTTGTTGTTGTTGTTTATTTGATGTTGTTGTTATTATTGTTGTTGTTGTTGGTTATTCGACGGTGTTGTTGTAGTTGTTGTTTATTTGACGTTGTTGTTGTTGTTATTTATTTGACGTTGTTGTTGTTGTTGTTTATTTGATGTTGTTGTTGTTGACGTTGTTGGTGTTGTTTTTTATTTGACGTTGTTGTTGTTGTTTATTTGACGTTGTTGTTGTTTTTTATTTGACGTTGTTGTTGTTATTGTTTATTTGACGTTGTTGTTGTTATTGTTTATTTGACGTTGTTATTGTTGTTTATTTGAAGTTGTTTTTGTTATTAGACGTTGTTGTTGTTGTTGTTGTTGACGTTGTTGGTGTTGTTGTTTATTTGACATTGTTTTTGTTATTGTTATTGTTGTTGTTTATTTGACGTTGTTGTTGTTGTTGTTTATTTGACGTTGTTGTTGTTGTTGTTGTTATTATTTATTTGACATTGTTGTTGTTGTTGTTGTTTATTTGACGTTGTTATTGTTGTTTATTTGACATTGTTGTTGTTGTTGGCGGTGTTGTTGTTGTTTATTTGACATTGTTGTTGTTCTTGTTGACGTTGTTGTTGTTGTTGTTGTTTATTTGACGTTGTTATTGTTGTTGTTTATTTGACGTTGTTGTTGTTGTTGACGTTGTTGTTGTTGTTGTTTATTTGACATTTTTGTTGTTGTTGATGTTGTTGTTGTTTATTTGACGTTGACGTTGTTGTTGTTGTTTATTTGACGTTGTTGTTGTTGTTTATTTGACGTTGTTGTTGTTGACGTTGTTGTTGTTGTTGTTGTTGACGTTGTTGTTGTTGTTATTTATTTGACGTTGTTGTTGTTGTTATTGTTTATTTGACGTTGTTGTTGTTTATTTGACGTTGTTGGTGTTGTTGTTTATTTGACATTGTTGTTGTTATTGTTTATTTGACGTTGTTGTTGTTTTTTATTTGACGTTGTTGTTGTTGTTGGCGTTGTAGTTGTTGTTGTTTATATGACATTGTTGTTGTTGTTGTTGTTTATTTGACGTTGTTGTTATTGTTATTTATTTGACGTAGTTGTTATTGTATTTATTTGACGTTGTTGTAGTTGGTAAAGTTTATTTGACGGTGTTGTTGTAGTTGTTGTTTATTTGACGTTGTTGTTGTTGTTATTTATTTGACGTTGTTGTTGTTGTTTATTTGATGTTGTTGTTGTTGATGTTGGTGGTGTTGTTTTTTATTTGACGTTGTTGTTGTTATTGTTGTTGTTGTTGTTGTTGTTTATTTGACGTTGTTGTTGTTTAGTTGACGTTGTTGTTGTTGTTGTTTATTTGACATAGTTGTTGTTGTTGACGTTGCTGTTGCTGTTGTCGTTGTTTATTTTATGTTGTTGTTATTATTGTTGTTGTTGTTGGTTATTCGACGGTGTTGTTGTAGTTGTTGTTTATTTGACAGTGTTGTTGTTGTTATTTATTTGACGTTGTTGTTGTTGTTGTTGTTTATTTGATGTTGTTGTTGTTGACGTTGTTGGTGTTGTTTTTTATTTGACGTTGTTGTTGTTGTTTATTTGACGTTGTTGTTGTTTTTTATTTGACGTTGTTGTTGTTATTGTTTATTTGACGTTGTTGTTGTTATTGTTTATTTGACGTTGTTATTGTTGTTTATTTGAAGTTGTTTTTGTTATTAGACGTTGTTGTTGTTGTTGTTGACGTTGTTGGTGTTGTTGTTTGTTTGACATTTTTTTTGTTATTGTTATTGTTGTTGTTTACTTGACGTTGTTGTTGTTGTTTATTTGACGTTGTTGTTGTTGTTGTTTATTTGACGTTGTTGTTGTTGTTATTGTTATTGTTTATTTGACGTTGTTGTTAATGTTTATTTGACGTTGTTGTTGTTGTTTATTTGACATTGTTGTTGTTGTTGACGTTGTTGTTGTTGTTGTTTATTTGACGTTGTTGTTGTTGTTGTTGTTTATTTGACGTTGTTGTTGTTGTTGTTGTTATTTATTTGACGTAGTTGTTAATGTATTTATTTGACGTTATTGTTGTTGGTAAAGTTTATTTGACGGTGTTGTTGTAGTTGTTGTTTATTTGACGTTGTTGTTGTTGTTATTTATTTGACGTTGTTGTTGTTGTAGTTTATTTGATGTTGTTGTTGTTGACGTTGGTGGTGTTGTTTTTTATTTGACGTTGTTGTTGTTATTGTTATTGTTGTTGTTGTTGTTTATTTGACGTTGTTGTTGTTGTTTATTTGACGTTGTTGTTGTTTATTTGACGTTGTTGTTGTTGTTGATGTTGTTTATTTGACGTTGTTGTTGTTGTTTATTTGATGTTATTATTGTTGTTGTTGTTGTTGTTTATTTGACGTTGTTGTTGTTTATTTGACATAGTTGTTGTTGTTGACATTGTTGTTGTTGTTGTTGTTGTTGTTGTTTATGTGACATTTTTGTTGTTGTTTATCTTGTTGTTGTTTATTTGACGTTGTTGTTGTTTATTTGACGTTGTTGTTGTTGTTGTTTATTTGACGTTGTTGTTGTTGTTGACGTTGTTGTTGTTGTTGTTGTTAATTTGACGTTGATGTTGTTGTTGTTTATTTGACGTTGTTGTTGTTGTTATTTATTTGACGTTGTTGTTGTTGTTATTGTTGTTGTTGTTTATTTGACGTTGTTGTTGTTTATTTGACATTGTTGGTGTTGTTGTTTATTTGACATTGTTGGTGTTGTTGTTTATTTGACGTTGTTGTTATTGTTGTTTATTTGACGTTGTTGTTGTTGTTATTGTTGTTGTTTATTTGACGTTGTTGTTGTTGTTGTTGTTTATTTGATGTTGTTGTTGTTTACTTGACGTTGTTGTTGTTGTTTTTTATTTAACGTTGTTGTTGTTGTTATTTATTTGACGTTGTTGTTGTTGTTATTGTTTATTTGACGTTGTTGTTGTTGTTGTTAATTTGACGTTGTTATTGTTGTTTATTTGACGTTGTTTTTGTTATTTGATGTTGTTGTTATTGTTTTATTTGTTGTTGTTGTTGTTCCTTATTTGACGTTGTTGTTATTGTTGTTGTTTATTTGACGTTGTTGTTGCTGTTGTTTATTTGACGTTGTTGTTGTTGTTGTTTATTTGACGTCGTTGGTGTTGTTGTTTATTTGACGTTGTTGTTGTTGACGTTGTTGTTGTTGTTGTTGTTGTTGTACTTGTTGTTTATTTGACGTTGTCGTCGTTGTTGTTTATTTGACGTTGTTGTTGTTGTTGACGTTGTTGTTGTTGTTATTTATTTGACGTTGTTGTTGTTGATGTTGTTGTTGTTGTTGTTTATTTGACGTTGTTGTTGTTTATTTGACATTGTTGGTGTTTTTTATTTGACGTTGTTGTTAATGTTTATTTGACGTTGTTGTTGTTGTTTATTTGACGTTGTTGTTGTTGTTGACGTTGTTGTTGTTGTTGTTTATTTGACGTTGTTGTTGTTGTTGTTGTTGTTTATTTGACGTTGTTGTTGTTGTTGTTATTTATTTGACGTAGTTGTTATTGTATTTATTTGACGTTATTGTTGTTGGTAAAGTTTATTTGACGGTGTTGTTGTAGTTGTTGTTTATTTGATGTTGTTGTTGTTGTTATTTATTTGACGTTGTTGTTGTTGTAGTTTATTTGATGTTGTTGTTGTTGACGTTGGTGGTGTTGTTTTTTATTTGACGTTGTTGTTGTTATTGTTGTTGTTGTTGTTGTTGTTTATTTGACGTTGTTGTTGTTGTTTATTTGACGTTGTTGTTGTTTATTTGACGTTGTTGTTGTTGTTGATGTTGTTTATTTGACGTTGTTGTTGTTGTTTATTTGATGTTATTGTTGTTGTTGTTGTTGTTTATTTGACGTTGTTGTTGTTTATTTGGCATAGTTGTTGTTGTTGACATTGTTGTTGTTGTTGTTGTTTATGTGACATTTTTGTTGTTGTTGATCTTGTTGTTGTTTATTTGACGTTGTTGTTGTTGTTTATTTGACGTTGTTGTTGTTGTTGTTGTTTATTTGACGTTGTTGTTGTTGTTGACGTTGTTGTTGTTGTTGTTAATTTGACGTTGATGTTGTTGTTGTTTATTTGACGTTGTTGTTGTTGTTATTTATTTGACGTTGTTGTTGTTGTTGATATTGTTGTTGTTGTTGTTGTTTATTTGACGTTGTTGTTGTTTATTTGACATTGTTGGTGTTGTTGTTTATTTGACATTGTTGGTGTTGTTGTTTATTTGACGTTGTTGTTATTGTTGTTTATTTGACGTTGTTGTTGTTGTTATTGTTGTTGTTTATTTGACGTTGTTGTTGTTGTTGTTGTTTATTTGATGTTGTTGTTGTTTACTTGACGTTGTTGTTGTTGTTTTTTATTTAACGTTGTTGTTGTTGTTATTTATTTGACGTTGTTGTTGTTGTTGTTATTGTTTATTTGACGTTGTTGTTGTTGTTAATTTGACGTTGTTATTGTTGTTTATTTGACGTTGTTTTTGTTATTTGATGTTGTTGTTATTGTTTTATTTGTTGTTGTTGTTGTTGTTCCTTATTTGACGTTGTTGTTATTGTTGTTGTTTATTTGACGTTGTTGTTGCTGTTGTTTATTTGACGTTGTTGTTGTTGTTGTTTATTTGACGTCGTTGGTGTTGTTGTTTATTTGACGTTGTTGTTGTTGACGTTGTTGTTGTTGTTGTTTATTTAACGTTGTTGTTATTGTTGTTGTTGTTTATTTGACATTGTTGTTGTTGTTGTTTATTTGACATAGTTGTTGTTGTAATTGTTGTTGTTGTTGTTGTTGTTTATTTGACGTTGTTGTTGTTGTTGACGTTGTTGGTGTTGTTGTTTATTTGACATTGTTGTTGTTATTGTTGTTTTTGTTGTTTATTTGACGTTGTTGTTGTTGTTGTTTATTTGACGTTGTTGTTGTTGTTGATATTGTTTATTTGACGTTGTTGTTGTTGTTGTTTATTTGACGTTGTTATTGTTGTTTATTTAACGTTGTTTTTATTATTTGACGTTGTTGTTGTTGTTGTAGTTGTTGTTCCTTATTTGACGTTGTTGTTATTGTTGTCTATTTGACGTTGTTGTTGTTGTTATTGTTATTGTTGTTGTTGTTGTTTATTTGACGTTGTTGTTGTTGTTGTTGTTGTTCATTTGACGTTGTTTTTGTTGTTTATTTGACGTTGTTGTTGTTGTTGTTTATTTGACGTTGTTGTTGTTTATTTGACGTTGTTGTTGTTGTTGTTAAAGTTGTTGTTGTTGTTTATTTGACGTTGTTGTTGTTGTTGACGTTGTTTTTGTTGTTGACGTTGTTGTTGTGGTTGTTTATTTGACGTTGTTATTGTTGTTTATTTGACATTGTTGTTGTTGTTGACGGTGTTGTTGTTGTTGTTTATTTGACATTGTTGTTGTTGTTGTTGATGTTGTAATTGTTGTTGTTTATTTGACGTTGTTGTTGTTGTTGTTTTTGTTTATTTGACGTTGTTGTTGTTGTTGTTTATTTGACATAGTTGTTGTTGTTGACGTTGCTGTTGTTGTTGTTGTTGTTGTTTATTTGATATTGTTGTTATTATTGTTGTTGTTGTTCGTTATTCGACGGTGTTGTTGTAGTTGTTGTTTATTTGACGTTGTTGTTGTTGTTATTTATTTGACGTTGTTGTTGTTGTTGTTTATTTGATGTTGTTGTTGTTGACGTTGTTGGTGTTGTTTTTTATTTGACGTTGTTGTTGTTGTTTATTTGACGTTGTTGTTGTTTTTTATTTGACGTTGTTGTTGTTGTTATTATTTATTTGACGTTGTTGTTGTTATTGTTTATTTGACGTTGTTATTGTTGTTTATTTGAAGTTGTTTTTGTTATTAGACGTTGTTGTTGTTGTTGTTGACGTTGTTGGTGTTGTTGTTTATTTGACATTGTTTTTGTTATTGTTATTGTTGTTGTTTATTTGACGTTGTTGTTGTTGTTTATTTGACGTTGTTGTTGTTGTTGTTTATTTGACGTTGTTGTTGTTGTTGTTATTGTTTATTTGACGTTGTTGTTGTTGTTGTTTATTTGACGTTGTTATTGTTGTTTATTTGACATTGTTGTTGTTGTTGACGGTGTTGTTGTTGTTTATTTGACATTGTTGTTGTTCTTGTTGACGTTGTTGTTGTTGTTGTTGTTTATTTGACGTTGTTATTGTTGTTGTTTATTTGACGTTGTTGTTGTTGTTTATTTGATGTTATTGTTAATGTTGTTGTTGTTGTTGTTTATTTGACGTTGTTGTTGTTGTTGTTGTTTATTTGACATAGTTGTTGTTGTTGACGTTGTTGTTGTTGTTGTTGTTTATTTGACATTTTTGTTGTTGTTGATGTTGTTGTTGTTTATTTGACGTTGTTGTTGTTGTTTATTTGACGTTGTTGTTGTTGTTTATTTGACGTTGTTGTTGTTGTTTATTTGACGTTGTTGTTGTTGTTGACGTTGTTGTTGTTGTTGTTTATTTGACGTTGTTGTTGTTGTTGACGTTGTTGTTGTTGTTATTTATTTGACGTTGTTGTTGTTGACGTTGTTGGTGTTGTTGTTTATTTGACATTGTTTTTCTTATTGTTATTGTTGTTGTTTATTTGACGTTGTTGTTGTTGTTGTTTATTTGACGTTGTTGTTGTTGTTGTTATTATTTATTTGACATTGTTGTTGTTGTTGTTTATTTGACGTTGTTATTGTTGTTTATTTGACATTGTTGTTGTTGTTGGCGGTGTTGTTGTTCTTTATTTGACATTGTTGTTGTTCTTGTTGACGTTGTTGTTGTTGTTGTTGTTTATTTGACGTTGTTATTGTTGTTGTTTATTTGACGTTGTTGTTGTTGTTGTTTATTTGATGTTATTGTTAATGTTGTTGTTGTTGTTGTTGTTTATTTGATGTTGTTGTTGTTGTTGTTGTTTATTTGACATAGTTGTTGTTGTTGACGTTGTTGTTGTTGTTGTTTATTTGACATTTTTGTTGTTGTTGATGTTGTTGTTGTTTATTTGACGTTGTTGTTGTTGTTGTTGTTTATTTGAAGTTGTTGTTGTTGTTTATTTGACGTTGTTGTTGTTGTTGACGTTGTTGTTGTTGTTGTTGTTGACGTTGTTGTTGTTGTTATTTATTTGACGTTGTTGTTGTTGTTATTGTTTATTTGACGTTGTTGTTGTTTATTTGACGTTGTTGGTGTTGTTGTTTATTTGACATTGTTGTTGTTATTGTTTATTTGACGTTGTTGTTGTTGTTTATTTGACGTTGTGGTTGTTGTTGGCGTTGTTGTTGTTGTTGTTTATTTGACGTTGTTGTTGTTGTTGTTGTTTATTTGACGTTGTTGTTGTTGTTATTTATTTGACGTAGTTGTTATTGTATTTATTTGACGTTGTTGTTGTTGGTAAAGTTTATTTGACGGTGTTGTTGTAGTTGTTGTTTATTTGACGTTGTTGTTGTTGTTATTTATTTGACGTTGTTGTTGTTGTTGTTTATTTGATGTTGTTGTTGTTGACGTTGGTGGTGTTGTTTTTTATTTGACGTTGTTGTTGTTATTGTTGTTGTTGTTGTTGTTTATTTGACGTTGTTGTTGTTTAGTTGACGTTGTTGTTGTTGTTGTTTATTTGACATAGTTGTTGTTGTTGACGTTGCTGTTGTTGTTGTTGTTGTTTATTTGATGTTGTTGTTATTATTGTTGTTGTTGTTGGTTATTCGACGGTGTTGTTGTAGTTGTTGTTTATTTGACGTTGTTGTTGTTGTTATTTATTTGACGTTGTTGTTGTTGTTGTTTATTTGATGTTGTTGTTGTTGACGTTGTTGGTGTTGTTTTTTATTTGACGTTGTTGTTGTTGTTTATTTGACGTTGTTGTTGTTTTTTATTTGACGTTGTTGTTGTTATTGTTTATTTGACGTTGTTGTTGTTATTGTTTATTTGACGTTGTTATTGTTGTTTATTTGAAGTTGTTTTTGTTATTAGACGTTGTTGTTGTTGTTGTTGTTGACGTTGTTGGTGTTGTTGTTTATTTGACATTGTTTTTGTTATTGTTATTGTTGTTGTTTATTTGACGTTGTTGTTGTTGTTGTTTATTTGACGTTGTTGTTGTTGTTGTTGTTATTATTTATTTGACATTGTTGTTGTTGTTGTTTATTTGACGTTGTTATTGTTGTTTATTTGACATTGTTGTTGTTGTTGGCGGTGTTGTTGTTGTTTATTTGACATTGTTGTTGTTCTTGTTGACGTTGTTGTTGTTGTTGTTGTTTATTTGACGTTGTTATTGTTGTTGTTTATTTGACGTTGTTGTTGTTGTTGACGTTGTTGTTGTTGTTGTTTATTTGACATTTTTGTTGTTGTTGATGTTGTTGTTGTTTATTTGACGTTGACGTTGTTGTTGTTGTTTATTTGACGTTGTTGTTGTTGTTTATTTGACGTTGTTGTTGTTGTTGACGTTGTTGTTGTTGTTGTTGTTGACGTTGTTGTTGTTGTTATTTATTTGACGTTGTTGTTGTTGTTATTGTTTATTTGACGTTGTTGTTGTTTATTTGACGTTGTTGGTGTTGTTGTTTATTTGACATTGTTGTTGTTATTGTTTATTTGACGTTGTTGTTGTTTTTTATTTGACGTTGTTGTTGTTGTTGGCGTTGTAGTTGTTGTTGTTTATATGACATTGTTGTTGTTGTTGTTGTTTATTTGACGTTGTTGTTATTGTTATTTATTTGACGTAGTTGTTATTGTATTTATTTGACGTTGTTGTAGTTGGTAAAGTTTATTTGACGGTGTTGTTGTAGTTGTTGTTTATTTGACGTTGTTGTTGTTGTTATTTATTTGACGTTGTTGTTGTTGTTTATTTGATGTTGTTGTTGTTGATGTTGGTGGTGTTGTTTTTTATTTGACGTTGTTGTTGTTATTGTTGTTGTTGTTGTTGTTGTTTATTTGACGTTGTTGTTGTTTAGTTGACGTTGTTGTTGTTGTTGTTTATTTGACATAGTTGTTGTTGTTGACGTTGCTGTTGCTGTTGTCGTTGTTTATTTTATGTTGTTGTTATTATTGTTGTTGTTGTTGGTTATTCGACGGTGTTGTTGTAGTTGTTGTTTATTTGACAGTGTTGTTGTTGTTATTTATTTGACGTTGTTGTTGTTGTTGTTGTTTATTTGATGTTGTTGTTGTTGACGTTGTTGGTGTTGTTTTTTATTTGACGTTGTTGTTGTTGTTTATTTGACGTTGTTGTTGTTTTTTATTTGACGTTGTTGTTGTTATTGTTTATTTGACGTTGTTGTTGTTATTGTTTATTTGACGTTGTTATTGTTGTTTATTTGAAGTTGTTTTTGTTATTAGACGTTGTTGTTGTTGTTGTTGACGTTGTTGGTGTTGTTGTTTGTTTGACATTTTTTTTGTTATTGTTATTGTTGTTGTTTACTTGACGTTGTTGTTGTTGTTTATTTGACGTTGTTGTTGTTGTTGTTTATTTGACGTTGTTGTTGTTGTTATTGTTATTGTTTATTTGACGTTGTTGTTGTTGTTGTTTATTTGACGTTGTTATTGTTGTTTATTTGACATTGTTGTTGTTGTTGACGGTGTTGTTGTTGTTTATTTGACATTGTTGTTGTTCTTGTTGACGTTGTTGTTGTTGTTGTTTATTTGACGTTGTTATTGTTGTTGTTTATTTGACGTTGTTGTTGTTGTTTATTTGATGTTATTGTTAATGTTGTTGTTGTTGTTGTTTATTTGACGTTGTTGTTGTTGTTGTTGTTGTTTATTTGACATAGTTGTTGTTGTTGACGTTGTTGTTGTTGTTGTTGTTGTTGTTGTTGTTTATTTGACATTTTTGTTGTTGTTGATGTTGTTGTTGTTTATTTGACGTTGTTGTTGTTGTTGTTGTTTATTTGACGATGTTGTTGTTGTTTATTTGACGTTGTTGTTGTTGTTGACGTTGTTGTTGTTGTTGTTGTTTATTTGACGTTGTTGTTGTTGTTGACGTTGTTGTTGTTGTTATTTATTTGACGTTGTTGTTGTTGTTGTTGTTGTTTATTTGACGTTGTTGTTGTTTATTTGACGTTGTTGGTGTTGTTGTTTATTTGACATTGTTGTTGTTATTGTTTATTTGACGTTGTTGTTGTTGTTTATTTGACGTTGTTGTTGTTGTTGACGTTGTTGTTGTTGTTCTTTATTTGACGTTGTTGTTGTTGTTGTTTATTTGACGTTGTTGTTGTTGTTGTTATTTATTTGACGTAGTTGTTATTGTATTTATTTGACGTTGTTGTTGTTGGTAAAGTTTATTTGACGGTGTTGTTGTAGTTGTTTTTTATTTGACATTGTTGTTGTTGTTATTTATTTGACGTTGTTGTTGTTGTTGTTAAAGTTGTTGTTGTTGTTTATTTGACGTTGTTGTTGTGGACGTTGTTTTTGTTGTTGACGTTGTTGTTGTTGTTGTTTATTTGACATTGTAATTGTTGTTTATTTGACATTGTTGTTGTTGTTGACGGTGTTGTTGTTGTTGTTTATTTGACATTGTTGTTGTTGTTGTTGACGTTGTTGTTGTTGTTGTTGTTGTTTATTTGACGTTGTTGTTGTTGTTGATGTTGTTTATTTGACGTTGTTGTTGTTGTTTATTTGATGTTATTGTTGTTGTTGTTGTTTATTTGACGTTGTTGTTGTTGTTGTTGTTGTTTATTTTACATAGTTGTTGTTGTTGACGTTGCTGTTGTTGTTGTTGTTTATTTGATGTTGTTGTTATTATTATTGTTGTTGTTGGTTATTTGACGGTGTTGTTGTAGTTGTTGTTTATTTGACGTTGTTGTTGTTGTTATTTATTTGACGTTGTTGTTGTTGTTGTTTATTTGATGTTGTTGTTGTTGACGTTGTTGGTGTTGTTTTTTATTTGACGTTGTTGTTGTTGTTTATTTGACATTGTTGTTGTTGTTTATTTGACGTTGTTGTTGTTGTTATTGTTTATTTGACGTTGTTGTTGTTATTGTTTATTTGATGTTGTTATTGTTGTTTATTTGACGTTGTTTTTGTTATTTGACGTTGTTGTTGTTGTTGTTGACGTTGTTGGTGTTGTTGTTTATTTGACATTGTTTTTGTTATTGTTATTGTTGTTGTTTATTTGACGTTGTTGTTGTTGTTGTTGTTTATTTGACGTTGTTGTTGTTGTTGTTTATTTGACGTTGTTGTTGTTGTTGTTGTTATTGTTTATTTGACGTTGTTGTTGTTGTTGTTGTTTATTTGACGTTGTTATTGTTGTTTATTTGACATTGTTGTTGTTGTTGGCGGTGTTGTTGTTGTTTATTTTACATTGTTGTTGTTCTTGTTGACGTTGTTGTTGTTGTTTATTTGACGTTGTTATTGTTGTTGTTTATTTGACGTTGTTGTTGTTGTTTATTTGATGTTGTTGTTGTTGACGTTGTTGGTGTTGTTTTTTATTTGACGTTGTTGTTGTTATTATTGTTGTTGTTGTTTATTTGACGTTGTTGTTGTTGTTTATTTGACGTTGTTGTTGTTGTTATTGTTTATTTGACGTTGTTGTTGTTGTTGCTTATTTGACGTTGTTGTTGTTGTTTATTTGACGTTGTTGTTGCTGTTGTTTATTTGACGTTGTTGTTGTAGTTGTTTATTTGACATTGTTGTTGTTGTTGTTATTGTTGTTGTTGTTTATTTGAAGTTATTGTTGTTGTTTATTTGACGTGGTTGTTGTTGTTGTTGTTTATTTGACGTTATTGTTGTTGTTGATGTTGTTGTTGTTTATTTGACGTTGTTATTGTTGTTTATTTGAAGTTGTTTTTGTTATTAGACGTTGTTGTTGTTGTTGTTGACGTTGTTGGTGTTGTTGTTTATTTGACATTGTTTTTGTTATTGTTATTGTTGTTGTTTATTTGACGTTGTTGTTGTTGTTGTTTATTTGACGTTGTTGTTGTTGTTGTTGTTATTATTTATTTGACATTGTTGTTGTTGTTGTTTATTTGACGTTGTTATTGTTGTTTATTTGACATTGTTGTTGTTGTTGGCGGTGTTGTTGTTGTTTATTTGACATTGTTGTTGTTCTTGTTGACGTTGTTGTTGTTGTTGTTTATTTGACGTTGTTATTGTTGTTGTTTATTTGACGTTGTTGTTGTTGTTGACGTTGTTGTTGTTGTTGTTTATTTGACATTTTTGTTGTTGTTGATGTTGTTGTTGTTTATTTGACGTTGACGTTGTTGTTGTTGTTTATTTGACGTTGTTGTTGTTGTTTATTTGACGTTGTTGTTGTTGTTGACGTTGTTGTTGTTGTTGTTGACGTTGTTGTTGTTGTTATTTATTTGACGTTGTTGTTGTTGTTATTGTTTATTTGACGTTGTTGTTGTTTATTTGACGTTGTTGGTGTTGTTGTTTATTTGACATTGTTGTTGTTATTGTTTATTTGACGTTGTTGTTGTTTTTTATTTGACGTTGTTGTTGTTGTTGGCGTTGTAGTTGTTGTTGTTTATATGACGTTGTTGTTGTTGTTGTTGTTTATTTGACGTTGTTGTTATTGTTATTTATTTGACGTAGTTGTTATTGTATTTATTTGACGTTGTTGTTGTTGGTAAAGTTTATTTGACGGTGTTGTTGTAGTTGTTGTTTATTTGACGTTGTTGTTGTTGTTATTTATTTGACGTTGTTGTTGTTGTTTATTTGATGTTGTTGTTGTTGATGTTGGTGGTGTTGTTTTTTATTTGACGTTGTTGTTGTTATTGTTGTTGTTGTTGTTGTTGTTTATTTGACGTTGTTGTTGTTTAGTTGACGTTGTTGTTGTTGTTGTTTATTTGACATAGTTGTTGTTGTTGACGTTGTTGTTGTTGTTGTTGTTGTTTATTTGATGTTGTTGTTATTATTGTTGTTGTTGTTGGTTATTCGATGGTGTTGTTGTAGTAGTTGTTTATTTGACGTTGTTGTTGTTGTTATTTATTTGACGTTGTTGTTGTTGTTTATTTGATGTTGTTGTTGTTGACGTTGTTGGTGTTGTTTTTTATTTGACGTTGTTGTTGTTGTTTATTTGACGTTGTTGTTGTTTTTTATTTGACGTTGTTGTTGTTATTGTTTATTTGACGTTGTTGTTGTTATTGTTTATTTGACGTTGTTATTGTTGTTTATTTGAAGTTGTTTTTGTTATTAGACGTTGTTGTTGTTGTTGACGTTGTTGGTGTTGTTGTTTATTTGACATTGTTTTTGTTATTGTTATTGTTGTTGTTTATTTGACCTTGTTGTTGTTGTTTATTTGACGTTGTTGTTGTTGTTGTTTATTTGACGTTGTTGTTGTTGTTGTTATTGTTTATTTGACGTTGTTGTTGTTGTTGTTTATTTGACGTTGTTATTGTTGTTTATTTGACATTGTTGTTGTTGTTGACGGTGTTGTTGTTGTTTATTTGACATTGTTGTTGTTGTTGACGGTGTTGTTGTTGTTTATTTGACATTGTTGTTGTTCTTGTTGACGTTGTTGTTGTTGTTGTTGTTTATTTGACGTTGTTATTGTTGTTGTTTATTTGACGTTGTTGTTGTTGTTTATTTGATGTTATTGTTAATGTTGTTGTTGTTGTTGTTTATTTGACGTTGTTGTTGTTGTTGTTTATTTGACATAGTTGTTGTTGTTGACGTTGTTGTTGTTGTTGTTGTTTATTTGACATTTTTGTTGTTGTTGATGTTGTTGTTGTTTATTTGACGTTGTTGTTGTTGTTGTTGTTTATTTGACGATGTTGTTGTTGTTTATTTGACGTTGTTGTTGTTGTTGACGTTGTTGTTGTTGTTGTTTATTTGACGTTGTTGTTGTTGTTGACGTTGTTGTTGTTGTTATTTATTTGACGTTGTTGTTGTTGTTTATTTGACGTTGTTGTTGTTTATTTGACGTTGTTGGTGTTGTTGTTTATTTGACATTGTTTTTGTTATTGTTTATTTGACGTTGTTGTTGTTGTTTATTTGACGTTGTTGTTGTTGTTGACGTTGTTGTTGTTGTTCTTTATTTGACGTTGTTGTTGTTGTTGTTGTTGTTTATTTGACGTTGTTGTTGTTGTTGTTATTTATTTGACGTAGTTGTTATTGTATTTATTTGACGTTGTTGTTGTTGGTAAAGTTTATTTGACGGTGTTGTTGTAGTTGTTGTTTATTTGACATTGTTGTTGTTGTTATTTATTTGACGTTGTTGTTGTTGTTGTTAAAGTTGATGTTGTTGTTTATTTGACGTTGTTGTTGTTGACGTTGTTTTTGTTGTTGACGTTGTTGTTGTTGTTGTTTATTTGACATTGTTATTGTTGTTTATTTGACATTGTTGTTGTTGTTGACGGTGTTGTTGTTGTTGTTTATTTGACATTGTTGTTGTTGTTGTTGTTGTTGTTGTTGTTTATTTGACGTTGTTGTTGTTGTTGATGTTGTTTATTTGACGTTGTTGTTGTTGTTGTTTATTTGATGTTATTGTTGTTGTTGTTGTTTATTTGACGTTGTTGTTGTTGTTGTTGTTTATTTGACATAGTTGTTGTTGTTGACGTTGCTGTTGTTGTTGTTGTTTATTTGATGTTGTTGTTATTATTATTGTTGTTGTTGGTTATTTGACGGTGTTGTTGTAGTTGTTGTTTATTTGACGTTGTTGTTGTTGTTGTTTATTTGACGTTGTTGTTGTTGTTGTTTATTTGATGTTGTTGTTGTTGACGTTGTTGGTGTTGTTTTTTATTTGACGTTGTTGTTGTTGTTTATTTGACATTGTTGTTGTTGTTGTTTATTTGACGTTGTTGTTGTTGTTATTGTTTATTTGACGTTGTTGTTGTTATTGTTTATTTGACGTTGTTATTGTTGTTTATTTGACGTTGTTTTTGTTATTTGACGTTGTTGTTGTTGTTGTTGACGTTGTTGGTGTTGTTGTTTATTTGACATTGTTTTTGTTATTGTTATTGTTGTTGTTTATTTGACGTTGTTGTTGTTGTTGTTGTTTATTTGACGTTGTTGTTGTTGTTGTTGTTTATTTGACGTTGTTGTTGTTGTTGTTATTGTTTATTTGACGTTGTTGTTGTTGTTGTTGTTTATTTGACGTTGTTATTGTTGTTTATTTGACATTGTTGTTGTTGTTGGCGGTGTTGTTGTTGTTTATTTGACATTGTTGTTGTTCTTGTTGACGTTGTTGTTGTTGTTGTTTATTTGACGTTGTTATTGTTGTTGTTTATTTGACGTTGTTGTTGTTGTTTATTTGATGTTGTTGTTGTTGACGTTGTTGGTGTTGTTTTTTATTTGACGTTGTTGTTGTTATTATTGTTGTTGTTGTTTATTTGACGTTGTTGTTGTTGTTTATTTGACGTTGTTGTTGTTGTTATTGTTTATTTGACGTTGTTGTTGTTGTTGCTTATTTGACGTTGTTGTTGTTGTTGTTGTTGTTGTTTATTTGACGTTGTTATTGTTGTTTATTTGACATTGTTGTTGTTGTTGACGGTGTTGTTGTTGTTGTTTATTTGACATTGTTGTTGTTGTTGTTGACGTTGTTGTTGTTGTTGTTTATTTGATGTTATTGTTAATGTTGTTGTTGTTGTTGTTTATTTGACGTTGTTGTTGTTGTTCATTTGACATAGTTGTTGTTGTTGACGTTGTTGTTGTTGTTGTTGTTGTTGTTTATTTGACATTTTTGTTGTTATTGATGTTGTTGTTGTTTATTTGACGTTGTTGTTGTTGTTGTTTATTTGACGTTATTGTTGTCGTTTATTTGACGTTGTTGTTGTTGTTTACGTTGTTGTTGTTGTTGTTGTTGTTGTTGTTTATTTGATGTTGTTGTTGTTGTTGTTTATTTGACGTTGTTATTGTTTATTTGAAGTTGTTGTTGTTGTTGTTTATTTGACGTTGTTGTTGTTGTTGACGTTGTTGTTGTTGTTATTTATTTGACGTTGTTGTTGTTGTTGTTTATTTGACGTTGTTGTTGTTTATTTGACGTTGTTGGTGTTGTTGTTTATTTGACATTGTTGTTGTTATTGTTTATTTGACGTTGTTGTTGTTGTTTATTTGACGTTGTTGTTGTTGTTGTTGTTGACGTTGTTGTTGTTGTTTATTTGACGTTGTTGTTGTTGTTGTTGTTTATTTGACGTTGTTGTTGTTGTTGTATTTATTTGACGTTGTTGTTATTGTATTTATTTGACGTTGTTGCTGTTGGTAATGTTTATTTGACGGAGTTGTTGTAGTTGTTGTTTATTTGACGTTGTTGTTGTTATTTATTTGACGTTGTTGTTGTTGTTTATTTGATGTTGTTGTTGTTGACGTTGGTGGTGTTGTTTTTTATTTGACGTTGTTGTTGTTGTTGTGGTTTATTTGACGTTGTTGTTGTTTATTTGACGTTGTTGTTGTTGTTTATTTGACGTTGTTGTTGTTTATTTGACGTTGTTGTTGTTGTTGATGTTGTTTATTTGACGTTGTTGTTGTTGTTTATTTGATGTTATTGTTGTTGTTGTTGTTGTTTATTTGACGTTGTTGTTATTGTTGATGTTGTTTATTTGACGTTGTTGTTGTTGTTTATTTGATGTTATTGTTGTTGTTGTTGTTGTTTATTTGACGTTGTTGTTGTTGTTGTTTATTTGACATAGTTGTTGTTGTTGACATTGTTGTTGTTGTTGTTGTTTATTTGACATTTTTGTTGTTGTTGATGTTGTTGTTGTTTATTTGACGTTGTTGTTGTTTATTTGACGTTGTTGTTGTTTATTTGACGTTGCTGTTGTTGTTGTTGTTTATTTGACATTGTTGTTGTTGTTTATTTGACGTTGATGTTGTTGTTGTTTATTTGACGTTGTTGTTGTTGTTGACGTTGTTGTTGTTGTTGTTGTTATTTATTTGACGTTGTTGTTGTTGTTGTTATTGTTGTTGTTGTTGTTGTTTATTTGACGTTGTTGTTGTTGTTTATTTGACATTGTTGGTGTTGTTGTTTATTTGACATTGTTGTTGTTATTGTTTATTTGACGTTGTTTTTGTTGTTTATTTGATGTTGTTGTTGTTGTTGACGTTGTTGTTGTTGTTGTTTATTTGACGTTGTTGTTGTTGTTGTTTATTTGACGTTGTTGTTGTTGTTGTTATTTATTTGACGTAGTTGTTATTGTATTTATTTGACGTTGTTGTTGTTGGTAATGTTTATTTGACGGTGTTGTTGTAGTTGTTGTTTATTTGACGTTGTTGTTGTTGTTATTTATTTGACGTTGTTGTTGTTGTTTATTTGATGTTGTTGTTGTTGACGTTGGTGGTGTTGTTTTTTATTTGACATTGTTGTTGTTATTGTTGTTCTTGTTGTTGTTTATTTGACGTTGTTGTTGTTGTTTATTTGACGTTGTTGTTGTTGTTTATTTGACGTTGTTGTTGTTGTTGATGTTGTTTATTTGACGTTGTTGTTGTTGTTTATTTGATGTTATTGTTGTTGTTGTTGTTGTTTATTTGAGGTTGTTGTTGTTGTTGTTTATTTGACATAGTTGTTGTTGTTGACATTGTTGTTGTTGTTGTGGTTGTTTATTTGACATTTTTGTTGTTGTTGATGTTGTTGTTGTTGTTTATTTGACGTTGTTGTTGTTGTTGTTTATTTGACGTTGTTGTTGTTGTTGACGTTGTTGTTGTTGTTGTTGTTGTTGTTGACGTTGTTGTTGTTGTTGTTTATTTGACATTTTTGTTGTTGTTGATGTTGTTGTTGTTTATTTGACGTTGTTTTTGTTGTTGTTTATTTGACATTGTTGTTGTTGTTTATTTGACGTTGTTGTTGTTGTTGACGTTGTTGTTGTTGTTGTTGTTGACGTTGTTGTTGTTGTTATTTATTTGACGTTGTTGTTGTTGTTGTTTATTTGACGTTGTTGTTGTTTATTTGACGTTGTTGGTGTTGTTGTTTATTTGACATTGTTGTTGTTATTGTTTATTTGACGTTGTTGTTGTTGTTTATTTGACGTTGTTGTTGTTGTTGGCGTTGTTGTTGTTGTTGTTTATTTGACGTTGTTGTTGTTATTGTTGTTGTTTATTTGACGTTGTTGTTGTTGTTATTTATTTGACGTAGTTGTTATTGTATTTATTTGACGTTGTTGTTGTTGGTAAAGTTTATTTGACGGTGTTGTTGTAGTTGTTGTTTATTTGACGTTGTTGTTGTTGTTATTTAGTTGACGTTGTTGTTGTTGTTGGTTATTTGATGTTGTTGTTGTTCACGTTGTTGTTGTTGTTTATTTGATATTGTTGTTGTTGTTGTTGTTGTTTATTTGACGTTGTTGTTGTTTAGTTGACGTTGTTGTTGTTGTTGTTTATTTGACATAGTTGTTGTTGTTGACGTTGCTGTTGCTGTTGTCGTTGTTTATTTTATGTTGTTGTTATTATTGTTGTTGTTGTTGGTTATTCGACGGTGTTGTTGTAGTTGTTGTTTATTTGACAGTGTTGTTGTTGTTATTTATTTGACGTTGTTGTTGTTGTTGTTGTTTATTTGATGTTGTTGTTGTTGACGTTGTTGGTGTTGTTTTTTATTTGACGTTGTTGTTGTTGTTTATTTGACGTTGTTGTTGTTTTTTATTTGACGTTGTTGTTGTTATTGTTTATTTGACGTTGTTGTTGTTATTGTTTATTTGACGTTGTTATTGTTGTTTATTTGAAGTTGTTTTTGTTATTAGACGTTGTTGTTGTTGTTGACGTTGTTGGTGTTGTTGTTTGTTTGACATTTTTTTTGTTATTGTTATTGTTGTTGTTTACTTGACGTTGTTGTTGTTGTTGTTTATTTGACGTTGTTGTTGTTGTTGTTTATTTGACGTTGTTGTTGTTGTTGTTGTTATTGTTTATTTGACGTTGTTGTTGTTGTTGTTTATTTGACGTTGTTATTGTTGTTTATTTGACATTGTTGTTGTTGTTGACGGTGTTGTTGTTGTTTATTTGACATTGTTGTTGTTCTTGTTGACGTTGTTGTTGTTGTTGTTTATTTGACGTTGTTATTGTTGTTGTTTATTTGACGTTGTTGTTGTTGTTTATTTGATGTTATTGTTAATGTTGTTGTTGTTGTTGTTTATTTGACGTTGTTGTTGTTGTTGTTGTTGTTTATTTGACATAGTTGTTGTTGTTGACGTTGTTGTTGTTGTTGTTGTTGTTGTTTATTTGACATTTTTGTTGTTGTTGATGTTGTTGTTGTTTATTTGACGTTGTTGTTGTTGTTGTTGTTTATTTGACGATGTTGTTGTTGTTTATTTGACGTTGTTGTTGTTGTTGACGTTGTTGTTGTTGTTGTTGTTTATTTGACGTTGTTGTTGTTGTTGACGTTGTTGTTGTTGTTATTTATTTGACGTTGTTGTTGTTGTTGTTGTTGTTTATTTGACGTTGTTGTTGTTTATTTGACGTTGTTGGTGTTGTTGTTTATTTGACATTGTTGTTGTTATTGTTTATTTGACGTTGTTGTTGTTGTTTATTTGACGTTGTTGTTGTTGTTGACGTTGTTGTTGTTGTTCTTTATTTGACGTTGTTGTTGTTGTTGTTTATTTGACGTTGTTGTTGTTGTTGTTATTTATTTGACGTAGTTGTTATTGTATTTATTTGACGTTGATGTTGTTGGTAAAGTTTATTTGACGGTGTTGTTGTAGTTGTTGTTTATTTGACATTGTTGTTGTTGTTATTTATTTGACGTTGTTGTTGTTGTTGTTAAAGTTGTTGTTGTTGTTTATTTGACGTTGTTGTTGTGGACGTTGTTTTTGTTGTTGACGTTGTTGTTGTTGTTGTTTATTTGACATTGTAATTGTTGTTTATTTGACATTGTTGTTGTTGTTGACGGTGTTGTTGTTGTTGTTTATTTGACATTGTTGTTGTTGTTGTTGACGTTGTTGTTGTTGTTGTTGTTTATTTGACGTTGTTGTTGTTGTTGATGTTGTTTATTTGACGTTGTTGTTGTTGTTGTTTATTTGATGTTATTGTTGTTGTTGTTGTTTATTTGACGTTGTTGTTGTTGTTGTTGTTGTTGTTGTTTATTTGATGTTGTTGTTATTATTATTGTTGTTGTTGGTTATTTGACGGTGTTGTTGTAGTTGTTGTTTATTTGACGTTGTTGTTGTTGTTATTTATTTGACGTTGTTGTTGTTGTTGTTTATTTGATGTTGTTGTTGTTGACGTTGTTGGTGTTGTTTTTTATTTGACGTTGTTGTTGTTGTTTATTTGACATTGTTGTTGTTGTTTATTTGACGTTGTTGTTGTTGTTATTGTTTATTTGACGTTGTTGTTGTTATTGTTTATTTGACGTTGTTATTGTTGTTTATTTGACGTTGTTTTTGTTATTTGACGTTGTTGTTGTTGTTGTTGTTGACGTTGTTGGTGTTGTTGTTTATTTGACATTGTTTTTGTTATTGTTATTGTTGTTGTTTATTTGACGTTGTTGTTGTTGTTGTTGTTTATTTGACGTTGTTGTTGTTGTTGTTTATTTGACGTTGTTGTTGTTGTTGTTGTTATTGTTTATTTGACGTTGTTGTTGTTGTTGTTGTTTATTTGACGTTGTTATTGTTGTTTATTTGACATTGTTGTTGTTGTTGGCGGTGTTGTTGTTGTTTATTTTACATTGTTGTTGTTCTTGTTGACGTTGTTGTTGTTGTTTATTTGACGTTGTTATTGTTGTTGTTTATTTGACGTTGTTGTTGTTGTTTATTTGATGTTGTTGTTGTTGACGTTGTTGGTGTTGTTTTTTATTTGACGTTGTTGTTGTTATTATTGTTGTTGTTGTTTATTTGACGTTGTTGTTGTTGTTTATTTGACGTTGTTGTTGTTGTTATTGTTTATTTGACGTTGTTGTTGTTGTTGCTTATTTGACGTTGTTGTTGTTGTTTATTTGACGTTGTTGTTGCTGTTGTTTATTTGACGTTGTTGTTGTAGTTGTTTATTTGACATTGTTGTTGTTGTTGTTATTGTTGTTGTTGTTTATTTGAAGTTGTTGTTGTTGTTTATTTGACGTGGTTGTTGTTGTTGTTGTTTATTTGACGTTATTGTTGTTGTTGATGTTGTTGTTGTTGTTTATTTGACGTTGTTTTTGTTATTTGACGTTGTTGTTGTTGTTTATTTGACGTTGTTATTGTTGTTTATTTGACATTGTTGTTGTTGTTGACGGTGTTGTTGTTGTTGTTTATTTGACATTGTTGTTGTTGTTGTTGTTGTTTATTTGATGTTATTGTTAATGTTGTTGTTGTTGTTTATTTGACGTTGTTGTTGTTGTTCATTTGACATAGTTGTTGTTGTTGACGTTGTTGTTGTTGTTGTTGTTGTTTATTTGACGTTTTTGTTGTTATTGATGTTGTTGTTGTTTATTTGACGTTGTTGTTGTTGTTTATTTGACGTTGTTGTTGTTGTTTATTTGACGTTGTTGTTGTTGTTGACGTTGTTGTTGTTGTTGTTGTTGTTGTTTATTTGATGTTGTTGTTGTTGTTGTTTATTTGACGTTGTTATTGTTTATTTGACGTTGTTGTTGTTGTTGTTTATTTGACGTTGTTGTTGTTGTTGACGTTGTTGTTGTTGTTATTTATTTGACGTTGTTGTTGTTGTTTATTTGACGTTGTTGTTGTTTATTTGACGTTGTTGGTGTTGTTGTTTATTTGACATTGTTGTTGTTATTGTTTATTTGACGTTGTTGTTGTTGTTTATTTGACGTTGTTGTTGTTGTTGTTGTTGACGTTGTTGTTGTTGTTTATTTGACGTTGTTGTTGTTGTTGTTTATTTGACGTTGTTGTTGTTGTTGTATTTATTTGACGTAGTTGTTATTGTATTTATTTGACGTTGTTGCTGTTGGTAATGTTTATTTGACGGAGTTGTTGTAGTTGTTGTTTATTTGACGTTGTTGTTGTTATTTATTTGACGTTGTTGTTGTTGTTTATTTGATGTTGTTGTTGTTGACGTTGGTGGTGTTGTTTTTTATTTGACGTTGTTGTTGTTGTTGTGGTTTATTTGACGTTGTTGTTGTTTATTTGACGTTGTTGTTGTTGTTTATTTGACGTTGTTGTTGTTTATTTGACGTTGTTGTTGTTGTTGATGTTGTTTATTTGACGTTGTTGTTGTTGTTTATTTGATGTTATTGTTGTTGTTGTTGTGGTTTATTTGACGTTGTTGTTGTTGTTGTTTATTTGACATAGTTGTTGTTGTTGACATTGTTGTTGTTGTTGTTGTTGTTTATTTGACATTTTTGTTGTTGTTGATGTTGTTGTTGTTTATTTGACGTTGTTGTTGTTTATTTGACGTTGCTGTTGTTGTTGTTGTTTATTTGACGTTGTTGTTGTTGTTTATTTGACGTTGATGTTGTTGTTGTTTATTTGACGTTGTTGTTGTTGTTGACGTTGCTCTTGTTGTTATTGTTGTTGTTGTTGTTGTTTATTTGACGTTGTTGTTGTTGTTTATTTGACATTGTTGGTGTTGTTGTTTATTTGACATTGTTGTTGTTATTGTTTATTTGACGTTGTTTTTGTTGTTTATTTGATGTTGTTGTTGTTGTTGACGTTGTTGTTGTTGTTGTTGTTTATTTGACGTTGTTGTTGTTGTTGTTTATTTGACGTTGCTGTTGTTGTTGTTATTTATTTGACGTAGTTGTTATTGTATTTATTTGACGTTGTTGTTGTTGGTAATGTTTATTTGACGGTGTTGTTGTAGTTGTTGTTGTTATTTATTTGACGTTGTTGTTGTTGTTGTTTATTTGATGGTATTGTTGTTGACGTTGGTGGTGTTGTTTTTTATTTGACATTGTTGTTGTTATTGTTGTTGTTGTTGTTGTTGTTTATTTGACGTTGTTGTTGTTGTTTATTTGACGTTGTTGTTGTTTATTTGACGTTGTTGTTGTTGTTGATGTTGTTTATTTGACGTTGTTGTTGTTGTTTATTTGATGTTATTGTTGTTGTTGTTGTTGTTTATTTGAGGTTGTTGTTGTTGTTGTTTATTTGGCATAGTTGTTGTTGTTGACATTGTTGTTGTTGTTGTTGTTTATTTGACATTTTTGTTGTTGTTGATGTTGTTGTTGTTGTTTATTTGACGTTGTTGTTGTTGTTGTTTATTTGACGTTGTTGTTGTTGTTGTTGACGTTGTTGTTGTTGTTGTTGTTGTTGTTTATTTGACGTTGATGTTGTTATTGTTTATTTGACGTTGATGTTGTTGTTGTTTATTTGACGTTGTTGTTGTTGTTTATTTGACATTGTTGGTGTTGTTGTTTATTTGACATTGTTGTTGTTATTGTTTATTTGACGTTGTTGTTGTTGTTGTTTATTTGACGTTGTTGTTGTTGTTGACGTTGTTGTTGTTGTTGTTTATTTGACGTTGTTGTTGGTGTTGTTTATTTGACGTTGTTGTTGTTGTTGTTGTTATTTATTTGACGTAGTTGTTGTATTTATTTGACGTTGTTGTTGTTGTTTATTTGACGGTGTTGTTGTAGTTGTTGTTTATTTGACGTTGTTGTTGTTGATATTTATTTGACGTTGTTGTTGTTGTTGTTTATTTGATGTTGTTGTTGTTGACGTTGTTGGTGTTGTTTTTTATTTGACGTTGTTGTTGTTATTATTGTTGTTGTTGTTTATTTGACGTTGTTGTTGTTGTTTATTTGACGTTGTTGTTGTTGTTATTGTTTATTTGACGTTGTTGTTGTTGTTTATTTGACGTTGTTATTCTTGTTTATTTGACGTTGTTTTTGTTATTTGACGTTGTTGTTGTTGTTGACGTTGTTGGTGTTGTTGTTTATTTGACGTTGTTTTTGTTATTGTTATTGTTGTTGTTTATTTGACGTTGTTGTTGTTGTTATTGTTTATTTGACGTTGTTGTTGTTGTTGTAGTTTATTTGACGTTGTTGTTGTTTATTTGACGTTGTTATTGTTGTTTATTTGACGTTGTTTTTGTTATTTGACGTTGTTATTGTTGTTGTATTTGTTGTTGTTGTTGTTGCTTATTTGACGTTGTTGTTGTTGTTGTTTATTTGACGTTGTTGTTGCTGTTGTTTATTTGACGTTGTTGTTGTAGTTGTTTATTTGACATTGTTGTTGTTGTTGTTATTGTTGTTGTTGTTTATGTGAAGTTGCTGTTGTTGTTTATTTGACGTGGTTGTTGTTGTTGTTTATTTGACGTTATTGTTGTTGTTGATGTTGTTGTTGTTGTTTATTTGATGTTATTGTTGTTGTTATTTATTTGACATTGTTAATGTTTTTGACGTTGTTGTTGTTGTTTTTGTTTATTTGATGTTGTTGTTGTTGACGTTGTTGGTGTTGTTGTTTATTTGACGTTGTTGTTGATGTTTATTTGACGTTGTTTTAGTTGTTGTTGTTTATTTGACGTTGTTGTTGTTGTTGTTGTTTATTTGACGTTGTTGTTGTTGACATTGTTGTTGTTTATGTTATTGTTTATTTGACGTTGTTGTTATTGTTTATTTGACATAGTTGTTATTGTTGACGTTGTTGTTGTTGTTGTTGTTGTTGTTTATTTGACGTTTTTGTTGATGTTGTTGTTGTTGTTGTTTATTTGACGTTGTGGTTATTGTTGTTTATTTGACGTTGTTGTTGTTGTTATTGTTGTTGTTTATTTGACGTTGTTGTTGTTGTTGTTGTTGTTTATTTGATGTTGTTGTTTACTTGACGTTGTTATTGTTGTTTATTTAACGTTGTTGTTGTTGTTATTTATTTGACGTTGTTGTTGTTGTTATTGTTTATTTGACGTTGTTGTTGTTGTTGTTGTTGTTGTTGTTAATTTGACGTTGTTATTGTTGTTTATTTGACGTTGTTTTTGTTATTTGATGTTGTTGTTATTGTTTTATTTGTTGTTGTTGTTGTTCCTTATTTGACGTTGTTGTTATTGTTGTTGTTTATTTGACGTTGTTGTTGCTGTTGTTTATTTGACGTTGTTGTTGTTGTTGTTTATTTGACGTTGTTGGTGTTGTTGTTTATTTGACGTTATTGTTGTTGTTGACGTTGTTGTTGTTGTTGTTGTTTATTTAACGTTGTTGTTGTTGTTGTTGTTTATTTGACATTGCTGTTGTTGTTGTTTATTTGACATAGTTGTTGTTGTAATTGTTGTTGTTGTTGTTTATTTGACGTTGTTGGTGTTGTTGACGTTGTTGGTGTTGTTGTTTATTTGACATTGTTGTTGTTATTGTTGTTTTTGTTGTTTATTTGACGTTGTTGTTGTTGTTGTTTATTTGACGTTGTTGTTGTTGTTGATATTGTTTATTTGACATTGTTGTTGTTGTTGTTGTTTATTTGACGTTGTTATTGTTGTTTATTTGACGTTGATTTTGTTATTTAACGTTGTTGTTGTTGTTGTTCCTTATTTGACGTTGTTGTTGTTGTTGTTGTTTATTTGACGTTGTTGTTGTTGTTATTGTTATTGTTGTTGTTGTTGTTTATTTGACGTTATTGTTGTTGTTGTTGTTTATTTGACGTTGTTTTTGTCGTTGTTTTTGTTGTTTATTTGACGTTGTTGTTGTTGTTGTTTATTTGACGTTGTTGTTGTTTATTTGACGTTGTTGTTGTTTATTTGACGTTGTTGTTAAAGTTGTTGTTGTTGTTTATTTGACGTTGTTGTTGTTGTTGACGTTGTTTTTGTTGTTGACGTTGTTGTTGTTGTTGTTTATTTGACGTTGTTATTGTTGTTCATTTGACATTGTTGTTGTTGTTGACGGTGCTGTTGTTGTTGTTTATTTGACATTGTTGTTGTTGTTGTTAACGTTGTTGTTGTTGTTTATTTGACGTTGATGTTGTTGTTGATGTTGTTTATTTGACGTTGTTGTTGTTGTTTATTTGATGTTATTATTGTTGTTGTTGTTGTTGTTTATTTGACGTTGTTGTTGTTGTTTATTTGACATAGTTGTTGTTGTTGACGTTGTTGTTGTTGTTGTTGTTTATTTGATGTTGTTGTTATTATTGATGTTGTTGTTGGTTATTTGACGGTGTTGTTGTAGTTGTTGTTTATTTGACGTTGTTGTTGTTGTTATTTATTTGACGTTGTTGTTGTTGTTGTTTATTTGATGTTGTTGTTGTTGACGTTGTTGGTGTTGTTTTTTATTTGACGTTGTTGTTGTTGTTGTTTATTTGACATTGTTGTTGTTGTTGTTTATTTGACGTTGTTGTTGTTGTTTATTTGACGTTGTTGTTGTTGTTATTGTTTATTTGACGTTGTTATTATTGTTTATTTGACGTTGTTTTTGTTATTTGACGTTGTTGTTGTTGTTGTTGACGTTGTTGGTGTTGTTGTTTATTTGACGTTGTTTTTGTTATTGTTATTGTTGTTGTTTATTTGACGTTGTTGTTGTTGTTGTTGTTTATTTGACGTTGTTGTTGTTGTTGTTTATTTGACGTTGTTATTGTTGTTGTTATTGTTTATTTGACGTTGTTGTTGTTGTTGTTTATTTGACGTTGTTATTGTTGTGTATTTGACATTGTTGTTGTTGTTGACGGTGTTGTTGTTGTTGTTTATTTGACATTGTTGTTGTTGTTGTTGTTGACGTTGTTGTTGTTGTTGTTTATTTGACGTTGTTGTTGTTGTTGTTTATTTGACGTTGTTGTTGTTGTTTATTTGATGTTATTGTTAATGTTGTTGTTGTTGTTGTTTATTTGACGTTGTTGTTGTTGTTTATTTGACATAGTTGTTGTTGTTGACGTTGTTGTTGTTGTTGTTTATTTGACATTTTTGTTGTTGTTGATGTTGTTGTTGTTTATTTGACGTTGTTGTTGGTGTTGTTTATTTGACGTTGTTGTTGTTGTTGTTGTTATTTATTTGACGTAGTTGTTGTATTTATTTGACGTTGTTGTTGTTGTTTATTTGACGGTGTTGTTGTAGTTGTTGTTTATTTGACGTTGTTGTTGTTGATATTTATTTGACGTTGTTGTTGTTGTTGTTTATTTGATGTTGTTGTTGTTGACGTTGTTGGTGTTGTTTTTTATTTGACGTTGTTGTTGTTATTATTGTTGTTGTTGTTTATTTGACGTTGTTGTTGTTGTTTATTTGACGTTGTTGTTATTGTTATTGTTTATTTGACGTTGTTGTTGTTGTTTATTTGACGTTGTTATTCTTGTTTATTTGACGTTGTTTTTGTTATTTGACGTTGTTGTTGTTGTTGACGTTGTTGGTGTTGTTGTTTATTTGACGTTGTTTTTGTTATTGTTATTGTTGTTGTTTATTTGACGTTGTTGTTGTTGTTATTGTTTATTTGACGTTGTTGTTGTTGTTGTAGTTTATTTGACGTTGTTGTTGTTTATTTGACGTTGTTATTGTTGTTTATTTGTCGTTGTTTTTGTTATTTGACGTTGTTATTGTTGTTGTATTTGTTGTTGTTGTTGTTGCTTATTTGACGTTGTTGTTGTTGTTGTTTATTTGACGTTGTTGTTGCTGTTGTTTATTTGACGTTGTTGTTGTAGTTGTTTATTTGACATTGTTGTTGTTGTTGTTATTGTTGTTGTTGTTTATTTGAAGTTGCTGTTGTTGTTTATTTGACGTGGTTGTTGTTGTTGTTTATTTGACGTTATTGTTGTTGTTGATGTTGTTGTTGTTGTTTATTTGATGTTATTGTTGTTGTTATTTATTTGACATTGTTAATGTTTTTGACGTTGTTGTTGTTGTTTTTGTTTATTTGATGTTGTTGTTGTTGACGTTGTTGGTGTTGTTGTTTATTTGACGTTGTTGTTGATGTTTATTTGACGTTGTTTTAGTTGTTGTTGTTTATTTGACGTTGTTGTTGTTGTTGTTGTTTATTTGACGTTGTTGTTGTTGACATTGTTGTTGTTTATGTTATTGTTTATTTGACGTTGTTGTTATTGTTTATTTGACATAGTTGTTAATGTTGACGTTGTTGTTGTTGTTGTTGTTGTTGTTGTTGTTTATTTGACGTTTTTGTTGATGTTGTTGTTGTTGTTGTTTATTTGACGTTGTGGTTATTGTTGTTTATTTGACGTTGTTGTTGTTGTTATTGTTGTTGTTTATTTGACGTTGTTGTTGTTGTTGTTGTTTATTTGATGTTGTTGTTTACTTGACGTTGTTATTGTTGTTTATTTAACGTTGTTGTTGTTGTTATTTATTTGACGTTGTTGTTGTTGTTATTGTTTATTTGACGTTGTTGTTGTTGTTGTTGTTAATTTGACGTTGTTATTGTTGTTTATTTGACGTTGTTTTTGTTATTTGATGTTGTTGTTATTGTTTTATTTGTTGTTGTTGTTGTTCCTTATTTGACGTTGCTGTTATTGTTGTTGTTTATTTGACGTTGGTGTTGCTGTTGTTTATTTGACGTTGTTGTTGTTGTTGTTTATTTGACGTTGTTGGTGTTGTTGTTTATTTGACGTTATTGTTGTTGTTGACGTTGTTGTTGTTGTTGTTGTTTATTTAACGTTGTTGTTGTTGTTGTTTATTTGACATTGCTGTTGTTGTTGTTTATTTGACATAGTTGTTGTTGTAATTGTTGTTGTTGTTGTTTATTTGACGTTGTTGGTGTTGTTGACGTTGTTGGTGTTGTTGTTTATTTGACATTGTTGTTGTTATTGTTGTTTTTGTTGTTTATTTGACGTTGTTGTTGTTGTTGTTTATTTGACGTTGTTGTTGTTGTTGATATTGTTTATTTGACATTGTTGTTGTTGTTGTTGTTTATTTGACGTTGTTATTGTTGTTTATTTGACGTTGATTTTTTTATTTGACGTTGTTGTTGTTGTTGTTCCTTATTTGACGTTGTTGTTGTTGTTGTTTATTTGACGTTGTTGTTGTTGTTATTGTTATTGTTGTTGTTGTTGTTTATTTGACGTTATTGTTGTTGTTGTTGTTTATTTGACGTTGTTTTTGTCGTTGTTTTTGTTGTTTATTTGACGTTGTTGTTGTTGTTGTTGTTTATTTGACGTTGTTGTTGTTTATTTGACGTTGTTGTTGTTTATTTGACGTTGTTGTTAAAGTTGTTGTTGTTGTTTATTTGACGTTGTTGTTGTTGTTGACGTTGTTTTTGTTGTTGACGTTGTTGTTGTTGTTGTTTATTTGACGTTGTTATTGTTGTTCATTTGACATTGTTGTTGTTGTTGACGGTGATGTTGTTGTTGTTTATTTGACATTGTTGTTGTTGTTGTTGACGTTGTTGTTGTTGTTGTTTATTTGACGTTGTTGTTGTTGTTGATGTTGTTTATTTGACGTTGTTGTTGTTGTTTATTTGATGTTATTATTGTTGTTGTTGTTGTTGTTTATTTGACGTTGTTGTTGTTGTTTATTTGACATAGTTGTTGTTGTTGACGTTGTTGTTGTTGTTGTTTATTTGATGTTGTTGTTATTATTGATGTTGTTGTTGGTTATTTGACGGTGTTGTTGTAGTTGTTGTTTATTTGACGTTGTTGTTGTTGTTATTTATTTGACGTTGTTGTTGTTGTTGTTTATTTGATGTTGTTGTTGTTGACGTTGTTGGTGTTGTTTTTTATTTGACGTTGTTGTTGTTGTTGTTTATTTGACATTGTTGTTGTTGTTTATTTGACGTTGTTGTTGTTGTTTATTTGACGTTGTTGTTGTTGTTATTGTTTATTTGACGTTGTTATTATTGTTTATTTGACGTTGTTTTTGTTATTTGACGTTGTTGTTGTTGTTGACGTTGTTGGTGTTGTTGTTTATTTGACGTTGTTTTTGTTATTGTTATTGTTGTTGTTTATTTGACGTTGTTGTTGTTGTTGTTTATTTGACGTTGTTGTTGTTGTTGTTTATTTGACGTTGTTATTGTTGTTGTTATTGTTTATTTGACGTTGTTGTTGTTGTTGTTTATTTGACGTTGTTATTGTTGTGTATTTGACATTGTTGTTGTTGTTGACGGTGTTGTTGTTGTTGTTTATTTGACATTGTTGTTGTTGTTGTTGACGTTGTTGTTGTTGTTGTTTATTTAACGTTGTTGTTGTTGTTGTTTATTTGACGTTGTTGTTGTTATTTATTTGATGTTATTGTTAATGTTGTTGTTGTTGTTGTTTATTTAACGTTGTTGTTGTTGTTTATTTGACATAGTTGTTGTTGTTGACGTTGTTGTTGTTGTTGTTTATTTGACATTTTTGTTGTTGTTGATGTTGTTGTTGTTTATTTGACGTTGTTGTTGTTGTTGTTTATTTGACGTTGTTGTTGTTGTTTATTTGACAGTGTTGTTGTTGTTGACGTTGTTGTTGTTGTTGTTGTTGTTGTTGTTGTACTTGTTGTTTATTTGACGTTGTCGTTGTTGTTGTTTATTTGACGTTGTTGTTGTTGTTGACGTTGTTGTTGTTGTTATTTATTTGACGTTGTTGTTGTTGATGTTGTTGTTGTTGTTGTTTATTTGACGTTGTTGTTGTTTATTTGACGTTGTTGGTGTTGTTTATTTGACGTTGTTGTTAATGTTTATTTGACGTTGTTGTTGTTGTTTATTTGACGTTGTTGTTGTTGTTGTTGATGTTGTTGTTGTTGTTGTTGTTTATTTGACGTTGTTGTTGTTGTTGTTTATTTGACGTTGTTGTTGTTGTTGTTATTTATTTGACGTAGTTGTTATTGTATTTATTTGACGTTGTTGTTGTTGGTAAAGTTTATTTGACGGTGTTGTTGTAGTTGTTGTTTATTTGACGTTGTTGTTGTTGTTATTTATTGGACGTTGTTGTTGTTGTAGTTTATTTGATGTTGTTGTTGTTGACGTTGGTGGTGTTGTTTTTTATTTGACGTTGTTGTTGTTATTGTTGTTGTTGTTGTTTATTTGACATTGTTGTTGTTTATTTGACGTTGTTGTTGTTGTTTATTTGACGTTGTTGTTGTTTATTTGACGTTGTTGTTGTTGTTGATGTTGTTTATTTGACGTTGTTGTTGTTGTTTATTTGATGTTATTGTTGTTGTTGTTGTTTATTTGACGTTGTTGTTGTTTATTTGACATAGTTCTTGTTGTTGACATTGTTGTTGTTGTTGTTGTTGTTGTTTATTTGACATTTTTGTTGTTGTTGATCTTGTTGTTGTTTATTTGACGTTGTTGTTGTTGTTTACTTGACGTTGTTGTTGTTGTTGTTGTTTATTTGACGTTGTTGTTGTTGTTGACGTTGTTGTTGTTGTTAATTTGACGTTGATGTTGTTGTTGTTTATTTGACGTTGTTGTTGTTGTTATTTATTTGACGTTGTTGTTGTTGTTGTTATTGTTGTTGTTGTTGTTTATTTGACGTTGTTGTTGTTTATTTGACATTGTTGGTGTTGTTGTTTATTTGACATTGTTGGTGTTGTTGTTTATTTGACGTTGTTGTTATTGTTGTTTATTTGACGTTGTTGTTGTTGTTATTGTTGTTGTTTATTTGACATTTTTGTTGTTGTTGATGTTGTTGTTGTTTATTTGACGTTGTTGTTGTTGTTGTTTATTTGACGTTGTTGTTGTTGTTTATTTGACAGTGTTGTTGTTGTTGACGTTGTTGTTGTTGTTGTTGTTGTTGTTGTTGTACTTGTTGTTTATTTGACGTTGTCGTTGTTGTTGTTTATTTGACGTTGTTGTTGTTGTTGACGTTGTTGTTGTTGTTATTTATTTGACGTTGTTGTTGTTGATGTTGTTGTTGTTGTTGTTTATTTGACGTTGTTGGTGTTGTTTATTTGACGTTGTTGTTAATGTTTATTTGACGTTGTTGTTGTTGTTTATTTGACGTTGTTGTTGTTGTTGTTGATGTTGTTGTTGTTGTTGTTGTTTATTTGACGTTGTTGTTGTTGTTGTTTATTTGACGTTGTTGTTGTTGTTGTTATTTATTTGACGTAGTTGTTATTGTATTTATTTGACGTTGTTGTTGTTGGTAAAGTTTATTTGACGGTGTTGTTGTAGTTGTTGTTTATTTGACGTTGTTGTTGTTGTTATTTATTGGACGTTGTTGTTGTTGTAGTTTATTTGATGTTGTTGTTGTTGACGTTGGTGGTGTTGTTTTTTATTTGACGTTGTTGTTGTTATTGTTGTTGTTGTTGTTTATTTGACATTGTTGTTGTTTATTTGACGTTGTTGTTGTTGTTTATTTGACGTTGTTGTTGTTTATTTGACGTTGTTGTTGTTGTTGATGTTGTTTATTTGACGTTGTTGTTGTTGTTTATTTGATGTTATTGTTGTTGTTGTTGTTTATTTGACGTTGTTGTTGTTTATTTGACATAGTTCTTGTTGTTGACATTGTTGTTGTTGTTGTTGTTGTTGTTTATTTGACATTTTTGTTGTTGTTGATCTTGTTGTTGTTTATTTGACGTTGTTGTTGTTGTTTATTTGACGTTGTTGTTGTTGTTGTTGTTTATTTGACGTTGTTGTTGTTGTTGACGTTGTTGTTGTTGTTAATTTGACGTTGATGTTGTTGTTGTTTATTTGACGTTGTTGTTGTTGTTATTTATTTGACGTTGTTGTTGTTGTTGTTATTGTTGTTGTTGTTGTTTATTTGACGTTGTTGTTGTTTATTTGACATTGTTGGTGTTGTTGTTTATTTGACATTGTTGGTGTTGTTGTTTATTTGACGTTGTTGTTATTGTTGTTTATTTGACGTTGTTGTTGTTGTTGTTATTGTTGTTGTTTATTTGACGTTGTTGTTGTTGTTGTTGTTGTTTATTTGATGTTGTTGTTGTTTACTTGACGTTGTTGTTGTTGTTTTTTATTTAACGTTGTTGTTGTTGTTATTTATTTGACGTTGTTGTTGTTGTTGTAATTATTGTTTATTTGACGTTGTTGTTGTTGCTGTTAATTTGACGTTGTTATTGTTGTTTATTTGACGTTGTTTTTGTTATTTGATGTTGTTGTTATTGTTTTATTTGTTGTTGTTGTTGTTGTTCCTTATTTGACGTTGTTGTTATTGTTGTTGTTTATTTGACGTTGTTGTTGCTGTTGTTTATTTGACGTTGTTGTTGTTGTTGTTTATTTAACGTTGTTGGTGTTGTTGTTTATTTGACGTTGTTGTTGTTGACGTTGTTGTTGTTGTTGTTGTTGTTGTTGTTGTTTATTTAACGTTGTTGTTGTTGTTGTTTATTTGACATTGTTGTTGTTGTTGTTTATTTGACATATTTGTTGTTGTAATTGTTGTTGTTGTTGTTGTAATTGTTGTTGTTGTTGTTGTTGTTTATTTGACGTTGTTGTTGTTGTTGACGTTGTTGGTGTTGTTGTTAATTTGACATTGTTGTTGTTATTGTTGTTTTTGTTGTTTATTTGACGTTGTTGTTGTTGTTGTTAAAGTTGTTGTTGTTGTTTATTTGACGTTGTTGTTGTTGTTGACGTTGTTTTTGTTGTTGACGTTGTTGTTGTGGTTGTTTATTTGACGTTGTTATTATTGTTTATTTGACATTGTTGTTGTTGTTGACGGTGTTGTTGTTGTTGTTTATTTGACGTTGTTGTTGTTGTTGTTAAAGTTGTTGTTGTTGTTTATTTGACGTTGTTGTTGTTGTTGACGTTGTTTTTGTTGTTGACGTTGTTGTTGTGGTTGTTTATTTGACGTTGTTATTGTTGTTTATTTGACATTGTTGTTGTTGTTGACGGTGTTGTTGTTGTTGTTTATTTGACATTGTTGTTGTTGTTGTTGATGTTGTAATTGTTGTTGTTTATTTGACGTTGTTGTTGTTGTTGATGTTGTTTATTTGACGTTGTTGTTGTTGTTTATTTGATGTTATTGTTGTTGTTGTTGTTGTTGTTTATTTGACGTTGTTGTTGTTGTTTATTTGACATAGTTGTTGTTGTTGACGTTGCTGTTGTTGTTGTTGTTGTTTATTTGATGTTGTTGTTATTATTGTTGTTGGTTATTCGACGGTGTTGTTGTAGTTGTTGTTTATTTGACGTTGTTGTTGTTGTTATTTATTTGACGTTGTTGTTGTTGTTGTTTATTTGATGTTGTTGTTGTTGACGTTGTTGTTGTTGTTATTTATTGGACGTTGTTGTTGTTGTAGTTTATTTGATGTTGTTGTTATTGACGTTGGTGGTGTTGTTTTTTATTTGACGTTGTTGTTGTTATTGTTGTTGTTGTTGTTGTTGTTTATTTGACATTGTTGTTGTTTATTTGACGTTGTTGTTGTTGTTTATTTGACGTTGTTGTTGTTTATTTGACGTTGTTGTTGTTGATGTTGTTTATTTGACGTTGTTGTTGTTGTTGTTTATTTGATGTTATTGTTGTTGTTGTTGTTGTTGTTTATTTGACGTTGTTGTTGTTTATTTGACATAGTTGTTGTTGTTGACATTGTTGTTGTTGTTGTTGTTGTTGTTGTTTATTTGACATTTTTGTTGTTGTTGATCTTGTTGTTGTTTATTTGACGTTGTTGTTGTTGTTTATTTGACGTTGTTGTTGTTGTTGTTTATTTGACGTTGTTGTTGTTGTTGACGTTGTTGTTGTTGTTGTTAATTTGACGTTGATGTTGTTGTTGTTTATTTGACGTTGTTGTTGTTGTTATTTATTTGACGTTGTTGTTGTTGTTATTGTTGTTGTTGTTGTTTATTTGACGTTGTTGTTGTTTATTTGACATTGTTCGTGTTGTTGTTTATTTGACATTGTTGGTGTTGTTGTTTATTTGACGTTGTTGTTATTGTTGTTTATTTGACGTTGTTGTTGTTGTTATTGTTGTTGTTTATTTGACGTTGTTGTTGTTGTTGTTGTTGTTGTTGTTTATTTGATGTTGTTGTTGTTTACTTGACGTTGTTGTTGTTGTTTTTTATTTAACGTTGTTGTTGTTGTTATTTATTTGACGTTGTTGTTGTTGTTGTTATTGTTTATTTGACGTTGTTGTTGTTGCTGTTAATTTGACGTTGTTATTGTTGTTTATTTGACGTTGTTTTTGTTATTTGATGTTGTTGTTATTGTTTTATTTGTTGTTGTTGTTGTTGTTCCTTATTTGACGTTGTTGTTATTGTTGTTGTTTATTTGACGTTGTTGTTGCTGTTGTTTATTTGACGTTGTTGTTGTTGTTGTTTATTTAACGTTGTTGGTGTTGTTGTTTATTTGACGTTGTTGTTGTTGACGTTGTTGTTGTTGTTGTTGTTGTTGTTTATTTAACGTTGTTGTTGTTGTTGTTTATTTGACATTGTTGTTGTTGTTGTTTATTTGACATATTTGTTGTTGTAATTGTTGTTGTTGTTGTTGTAATTGTTGTTGTTGTTGTTGTTGTTTATTTGACGTTGTTGTTGTTGTTGACGTTGTTGGTGTTGTTGTTTATTTGACATTGTTGTTGTTATTGTTGTTTTTGTTGTTTATTTGACGTTGTTGTTGTTGTTGTTTATTTGACGTTGTTGTTGTTGTTGATATTGTTTATTGGACGTTGTTGTTGTTGTTGTCTATTTGACGTTGTTATTGTTGTTTATTTGACGTTGTTTTTGTTATTTGACGTTGTTGTTGTTGTTGTAGTTGTTGTTCCTTATTTGACGTTGTTGTTGTTGTTTATTTGACGTTGTTGTTGTTGTTATTGTTATTGTTGTTGTTGTTGTTTATTTGACGTTGTTGTTGTTGTTGTTGTTGTTGTTGTTGTTGTTTATTTGACGTTGTTTTTGTCGTTGTTTTGGTTGTTTATTTGACGTTGTTGTTGTTGTTGTTTATTTGACGTTGTTGTTGTTTATTTGACGTTGTTGTTGTTGTTGTTAAAGTTGTTGTTGTTGTTTATTTGACGTTGTTGTTGTTGTTGACGTTGTTTTTGTTGTTGACGTTGTTGTTGTGGTTGTTTATTTGACGTTGTTATTGTTGTTTATTTGACATTGTTGTTGTTGTTGACGGTGTTGTTGTTGTTGTTTATTTGACATTGTTGTTGTTGTTGTTGTTGATGTTGTAATTGTTGTTGTTTATTTGACGTTGTTGTTGTTGTTGATGTTGTTTATTTGACGTTGTTGTTGTTGTTTATTTGATGTTATTGTTGTTGTTGTTGTTGTTGTTTATTTGACGTTGTTGTTGTTGTTGTTTATTTGACATAGTTGTTGTTGTTGACGTTGCTGTTGTTGTTGTTGTTGTTTATTTGATGTTGTTGTTATTATTGTTGTTGTTGTTGGTTATTCGACGGTGTTGTTGTAGTTGTTGTTTATTTGACGTTGTTGTTGTTGTTATTTATTTGACGTTGTTGTTGTTGTTGTTTATTTGATGTTGTTGTTGTTGACGTTGTTGGTGTTGTTTTTTATTTGACGTTGTTGTTGTTGTTTATTTGACGTTGTTGTTGTTGTTATTGTTTATTTGACGTTGTTGTTGTTATTGTTTATTTGACGTTGTTATTGTTGTTTATTTAAAGTTGTTTTTGTTATTAGACGTTGTTGTTGTTGTTGTTGACGTTGTTGGTGTTGTTGTTTATTTGACATTGTTTTTGTTATTGTTATTGTTGTTGTTTATTTGACGTTGTTGTTGTTGTTGTTTATTTGACGTTGTTGTTGTTGTTGTTTATTTGACGTTGTTGTTGTTGTTGTTGTTATTGTTTATTTGACGTTGTTGTTGTTGTTTATTTGACGTTGTTATTGTTGTTTATTTGACATTGTTGTTGTTGTTGACGGTGTTGTTGTTGTTTATTTGACATTGTTGTTGTTCTTGTTGACGTTGTTGTTGTTGTTGTTGTTTATTTGACGTTGTTATTGTTGTTGTTTATTTGACGTTGTTGTTGTTGTTTATTTGATGTTATTGTTAATGTTGTTGTTGTTGTTGTTTATTTGACGTTGTTGTTGTTGTTGTTTATTTGACATAGTTGTTGTTGTTGACGTTGTTGTTGTTGTTGTTGTTTATTTGACATTTTTGTTGTTGTTGATGTTGTTGTTGTTTATTTGACGTTGTTGTTGTTGTTGTTTATTTGACGTTGTTGTTGTTGTTTATTTGACGTTGTTGTTGTTGTTGTTTATTTGACGTTCTTGTTGTTGTTGACGTTGTTGTTGTTGTTGCTTATTTGACGTTGTTGTTGTTGTTGACGTTGTTGTTGTTGTTATTTATTTGACGTCGTTGTTGTTGTTGTTGTTGTTGTTTATTTGACGTTGTTGTTGTTTATTTGACGTTGTTGGTGTTGTTGTTTATTTGACATTGTTGTTGTTATTGTTTATTTGACGTTGTTGTTGTTGTTTATTTGACGTTGTTGTTGTTGTTGACGTTGTTGTTGTTGTTCTTTATTTGACGTTGTTGTTGTTGTTGTTGTTGATGTTGTTGTTGTTGTTGTTTATTTGACGTTGTTGTTGTTGTTGTTTATTTGACGTTGTTGTTGTTGTTTATTTGATGTTATTGTTAATGTTGTTGTTGTTGTTTATTTGACGTTGTTGTTGTTGTTTATTTGACATAGTTGTTGTTGTTGACGTTGTTGTTGTTGTTGTTTATTTGACATTTTTGTTGTTGTTGATGTTGTTGTTGTTTATTTGACGTTGTTGTTGTTATTGTTGTTTTTGTTGTTTATTTGACGTTGTTGTTGTTGTTTATTTGACGTTGTTGTTGTTGTTGATATTGTTTATTTGACGTTGTTGTTGTTGTTGATATTGTTTATTTGACGTTGTTGTTGTTGTTGTTGTCTATTTGACGTTGTTATTGTTGTTTATTTGACGTTGTTTTTGTTATTTGACGTTGTTGTTGTTGTTGTAGTTGTTTTTCCTTATTTGACGTTGTTGTTGTTGTTTATTTGACGTTGTTGTTGTTGTTATTGTTATTGTTGTTGTTGTTGTTTATTTGACGTTGTTGTTGTTGTTGTTTATTTGACGTTGTTTTTGTCGTTGTTTTTGTTGTTTATTTGACGTTGTTGTTGTTGTTTATTTGACGTTGTTGTCGTTTATTTGACGTTGTTGTTGTTGTTGTTAAAGTTGTTGTTGTTGTTTATTTGACGTTGTTGTTGTTGTTGACGTTGTTTTTGTTGTTGATGTTGTTGTTGTGGTTGTTTATTTGACGTTGTTATTGTTGTTTATTTGACATTGTTGTTGTTGTTGACGGTGTTGTTGTTGTTGTTTATTTGACATTGTTGTTGTTGTTGATGTTGTAATTGTTGTTGTTTATTTGACGTTGTTGTTGTTGTTGATGTTGTTTATTTGACGTTGTTGTTGTTGTTTATTTGATGTTATTGTTGTTGTTGTTGTTGTTGTTGTTTATTTGACGTTGTTGTTGTTGTTGTTGTTTATTTGACATAGTTGTTGTTGTTGACGTTGCTGTTGTTGTTGTTGTTGTTTATTTGATGTTGTTGTTATTATTGTTGTTGGTTATTCGACGGTGTTGTTGTAGTTGTTGTTTATTTGACATTGTTGTTGTTGTTATTTATTTGACGTTGTTGTTGTTGTTGTTTATTTGATGTTGTTGTTGTTGACGTTGTTGTTGTTCTTATTTATTGGACGTTGTTGTTGTTGTAGTTTATTTGATGTTGTTATTGTTGACGTTGGTGGTGTTGTTTTTTATTTGACGTTGTTGTTGTTATTGTTGTTGTTGTTGTTGTTGTTTATTTGACATTGTTGTTGTTTATTTGACGTTGTTGTTGTTGTTTATTTGACGTTGTTGTTGTTTATTTGACGTTGTTGTTGTTGATGTTGTTTATTTGACGTTGTTGTTGTTGTTTATTTGATGTTATTGTTGTTGTTGTTGTTGTTGTTTATTTGACGTTGTTGTTGTTTATTTGACATAGTTGTTGTTGTTGACATTGTTGTTGTTGTTGTTGTTGTTGTTTATTTGACATTTTTGTTGTTGTTGATCTTGTTGTTGTTTATTTGACGTTGTTGTTGTTGTTGTTTATTTGACGTTGTTGTTGTTGTTGTTATTTATTTGACGTAGTTGTTATTGTATTTATTTGACGTTGTTGTTGTTGGTAAAGTTTATTTGACGGTGTTGTTGTAGTTGTTGTTTATTTGACGTTGTTATTGTTGTTATTTATTGGACGTTGTTGTTGTTGTAGTTTATTTGATGTTGTTGTTGTTGACGTTGGTGGTGTTGTTTTTTATTTGACGTTGTTGTTGTTATTGTTGTTGTTGTTGTTTATTTGACATTGTTGTTGTTTATTTGACGTTGTTGTTGTTGTTTATTTGACGTTGTTGTTGTTTATTTGACGTTGTTGTTGTTGTTGATGTTGTTTATTTGACGTTGTTGTTGTTGTTTATTTGATGTTATTGTTGTTGTTGTTGTTTATTTGACGTTGTTGTTGTTTATTTGACATAGTTCTTGTTGTTGACATTGTTGTTGTTGTTGTTGTTGTTTATTTGACATTTTTGTTGTTGTTGATCTTGTTGTTGTTTATTTGACGTTGTTGTTGTTGTTGTTTATTTGACGTTGTTGTTGTTGTTGTTTATTTGACGTTGTTGTTGTTGTTGACGTTGTTGTTGTTGTTAATTTGACGTTGATGTTGTTGTTGTTTATTTGACGTTGTTGTTGTTGTTATTTATTTGACGTTGTTGTTGTTGTTGTTATTGTTGTTGTTGTTGTTTATTTGACGTTGTTGTTGTTTATTTGACATTGTTGGTGTTGTTGTTTATTTGACATTGTTGGTGTTGTTGTTTATTTGACGTTGTTGTTATTGTTGTTTATTTGACGTTGTTGTTGTTGTTATTGTTGTTGTTTATTTGACGTTGTTGTTGTTGTTGTTGTTGTTTATTTGATGTTGTTGTTGTTTACTTGACGTTGTTGTTGTTGTTTTTTATTTAACGTTGTTGTTGTTGTTATTTATTTGACGTTGTTGTTGTTGTTGTTATTATTGTTTATTTGACGTTGTTGTTGTTGTTGCTGTTAATTTGACGTTGTTATTGTTGTTTATTTGACGTTGTTTTTGTTATTTGATGTTGTTGTTATTGTTTTATTTGTTGTTGTTGTTGTTGTTCCTTATTTGACGTTGTTGTTATTGTTGTTGTTTATTTGACGTTGTTGTTGCTGTTGTTTATTTGACGTTGTTGTTGTTGTTGTTTATTTAACGTTGTTGGTGTTGTTGTTTATTTGACGTTGTTGTTGTTGACGTTGTTGTTGTTGTTGTTGTTGTTGTTGTTTATTTAACGTTGTTGTTGTTGTTGTTTATTTGACATTGTTGTTGTTGTTGTTTATTTGACATATTTGTTGTTGTAATTGTTGTTGTTGTTGTTGTAATTGTTGTTGTTGTTGTTGTTGTTTATTTGACGTTGTTGTTGTTGTTGACGTTGTTGGTGTTGTTGTTAATTTGACATTGTTGTTGTTATTGTTGTTTTTGTTGTTTATTTGACGTTGTTGTTGTTGTTGTTAAAGTTGTTGTTGTTGTTTATTTGACGTTGTTGTTGTTGTTGACGTTGTTTTTGTTGTTGACGTTGTTGTTGTGGTTGTTTATTTGACGTTGTTATTGTTGTTTATTTGACATTGTTGTTGTTGTTGACGGTGTTGTTGTTGTTGTTTATTTGACGTTGTTGTTGTTGTTGTTAAAGTTGTTGTTGTTGTTTATTTGACGTTGTTGTTGTTGTTGATGTTGTTTTTGTTGTTGACGTTGTTGTTGTGGTTGTTTATTTGACGTTGTTATTGTTGTTTATTTGACATTGTTGTTGTTGTTGACGGTGTTGTTGTTGTTGTTTATTTGACATTGTTGTTGTTGTTGTTGATGTTGTAATTGTTGTTGTTTATTTGACGTTGTTGTTGTTGTTGATGTTGTTTATTTGACGTTGTTGTTGTTGTTTATTTGATGTTATTGTTGTTGTTGTTGTTGTTGTTTATTTGACGTTGTTGTTGTTGTTGTTTATTTGACATAGTTGTTGTTGTTGACGTTGCTGTTGTTGTTGTTGTTGTTTATTTGATGTTGTTGTTATTATTGTTGTTGGTTATTCGACGGTGTTGTTGTAGTTGTTGTTTATTTGACGTTGTTGTTGTTGTTATTTATTTGACGTTGTTGTTGTTGTTGTTTATTTGATGTTGTTGTTGTTGACGTTGTTGTTGTTGTTATTTATTGGACGTTGTTGTTGTTGTAGTTTATTTGATGTTGTTGTTCTTGACGTTGGTGGTGTTGTTTTTTATTTGACGTTGTTGTTGTTATTGTTGTTGTTGTTGTTGTTGTTTATTTGACATTGTTGTTGTTTATTTGACGTTGTTGTTGTTGTTTATTTGACGTTGTTGTTGTTTATTTGACGTTGTTGTTGTTGATGTTGTTTATTTGACGTTGTTGTTGTTGTTGTTTATTTGATGTTATTGTTGTTGTTGTTGTTGTTGTTTATTTGACGTTGTTGTTGTTTATTTGACATAGTTGTTGTTGTTGACATTGTTGTTGTTGTTGTTGTTGTTGTTTATTTGACATTTTTGTTGTTGTTGATCTTGTTGTTGTTTATTTGACGTTGTTGTTGTTGTTTATTTGACGTTGTTGTTGTTGTTGTTTATTTGACGTTGTTGTTGTTGTTGACGTTGTTGTTGTTGTTGTTAATTTGACGTTGATGTTGTTGTTGTTGTTTATTTGACGTTGTTGTTGTTGTTATTTATTTGACGTTGTTGTTGTTGTTGTTATTGTTGTTGTTGTTGTTTATTTGACGTTGTTGTTGTTTATTTGACATTGTTCGTGTTGTTGTTTATTTGACATTGTTGGTGTTGTTGTTTATTTGACGTTGTTGTTATTGTTGTTTATTTGACGTTGTTGTTGTTGTTATTGTTGTTGTTTATTTGACGTTGTTGTTGTTGTTGTTGTTGTTGTTGTTGTTTATTTGATGTTGTTGTTGTTTACTTGACGTTGTTGTTGTTGTTTTTTATTTAACGTTGTTGTTGTTGTTATTTATTTGACGTTGTTGTTGTTGTTGTTATTGTTTATTTGACGTTGTTGTTGTTGCTGTTAATTTGACGTTGTTATTGTTGTTTATTTGACGTTGTTTTTGTTATTTGATGTTGTTGTTATTGTTTTATTTGTTGTTGTTGTTGTTGTTCCTTATTTGACGTTGTTGTTATTGTTGTTGTTTATTTGACGTTGTTGTTGCTGTTGTTTATTTGACGTTGTTGTTGTTGTTGTTTATTTAACGTTGTTGGTGTTGTTGTTTATTTGACGTTGTTGTTGTTGACGTTGTTGTTGTTGTTGTTGTTGTTGTTGTTTATTTAACGTTGTTGTTGTTGTTGTTTATTTGACATTGTTGTTGTTGTTGTTGTTTATTTGACATATTTGTTGTTGTAATTGTTGTTGTTGTTGTTGTAATTGTTGTTGTTGTTGTTGTTTATTTGACGTTGTTGTTGTTGTTGACGTTGTTGGTGTTGTTGTTTATTTGACATTGTTGTTGTTATTGTTGTTTTTGTTGTTTATTTGACGTTGTTGTTGTTGTTGTTTATTTGACGTTGTTGTTGTTGTTGATATTGTTTATTGGACGTTATTGTTGTTGTTGTCTATTTGACGTTGTTATTGTTGTTTATTTGACGTTGTTTTTGTTATTTGACGTTGTTGTTGTTGTTGTAGTTGTTGTTCCTTATTTGACGTTGTTGTTGTTGTTTATTTGACGTTGTTGTTGTTGTTATTGTTATTGTTGTTGTTGTTGTTTATTTGACGTTGTTGTTGTTGTTGTTGTTTATTTGACGTTGTTTTTGTCGTTGTTTTGGTTGTTTATTTGACGTTGTTGTTGTTGTTGTTTATTTGACGTTGTTGTTGTTTATTTGACGTTGTTGTTGTTGTTGTTAAAGTTGTTGTTGTTGTTTATTTGACGTTGTTGTTGTTGTTGACGTTGTTTTTGTTGTTGACGTTGTTGTTGTGGTTGTTTATTTGACGTTGTTATTGTTGTTTATTTGACATTGTTGTTGTTGTTGACGGTGTTGTTGTTGTTGTTTATTTGACATTGTTGTTGTTGTTGTTGATGTTGTAATTGTTGTTGTTTATTTGACGTTGTTGTTGTTGTTGATGTTGTTTATTTGACGTTGTTGTTGTTGTTTATTTGATGTTATTGTTGTTGTTGTTGTTGTTGTTGTTTATTTGACGTTGTTGTTGTTGTTGTTGTTTATTTGGCATAGTTGTTGTTGTTGACGTTGCTGTTGTTGTTGTTGTTGTTTATTTGATGTTGTTGTTATTATTGTTGTTGTTGTTGGTTATTCGACGGTGTTGTTGTAGTTGTTGTTTATTTGACGTTGTTGTTGTTGTTATTTATTTGACGTTGTTGTTGTTGTTGTTTATTTGATGTTGTTGTTGTTGACGTTGTTGGTGTTGTTTTTTATTTGACGTTGTTGTTGTTGTTTATTTGACGTTGTTGTTGTTTTTTATTTGACGTTGTTGTTGTTGTTATTGTTTATTTGACGTTGTTGTTGTTATTGTTTATTTGACGTTGTTATTGTTGTTTATTTAAAGTTGTTTTTGTTATTAGACGTTGTTGTTGTTGTTGTTGACGTTGTTGGTGTTGTTGTTTATTTGACATTGTTTTTGTTATTGTTATTGTTGTTGTTTATTTGACGTTGTTGTTGTTGTTGTTTATTTGACGTTGTTGTTGTTGTTGTTTATTTGACGTTGTTGTTGTTGTTGTTGTTATTGTTTATTTGACGTTGTTGTTGTTGTTTATTTGACGTTGTTATTGTTGTTTATTTGACATTGTTGTTGTTGTTGACGGTGTTGTTGTTGTTTATTTGACATTGTTGTTGTTCTTGTTGACGTTGTTGTTGTTGTTGTTGTTGTTTATTTGACGTTGTTATTGTTGTTGTTTATTTGACGTTGTTGTTGTTGTTTATTTGATGTTATTGTTAATGTTGTTGTTGTTGTTGTTTATTTGACGTTGTTGTTGTTGTTTATTTGACATAGTTGTTGTTGTTGACGTTGTTGTTGTTGTTGTTGTTTATTTGACATTTTTGTTGTTGTTGATGTTGTTGTTGTTTATTTGACGTTGTTGTTGTTGGTTTTTATTTGACGTTGTTGTTGTTGTTTATTTGACGTTGTTGTTGTTGTTGTTTATTTGACGTTCTTGTTGTTGTTGACGTTGTTGTTGTTGTTGTTTATTTGACGTTGTTGTTGTTGTTGACGTTGTTGTTGTTGTTGTTATTTATTTGACGTCGTTGTTGTTGTTGTTGTTGTTGTTTATTTGACGTTGTTGTTGTTTATTTGACGTTGTTGGTGTTGTTGTTTATTTGACATTGTTGTTGTTATTGTTTATTTGACGTTGTTGTTGTTGTTTATTTGACGTTGTTGTTGTTGTTGACGTTGTTGTTGTTGTTCTTTAATTGACGTTGTTGTTGTTGTTGTTGATGTTGTTGTTGTTGTTGTTTATTTGACGTTGTTGTTGTTGTTGTTTATTTGACGTTGTTGTTGTTGTTTATTTGATGTTATTGTTAATGTTGTTGTTGTTGTTTATTTGACGTTGTTGTTGTTGTTTATTTGACATAGTTGTTGTTGTTGACGTTGTTGTTGTTGTTGTTTATTTGACATTTTTGTTGTTGTTGATGTTGTTGTTGTTTATTTGACGTTGTTGTTGTTATTGTTGTTTTTGTTGTTTATTTGACGTTGTTGTTGTTGTTTATTTGACGTTGTTGTTGTTGTTGATATTGTTTATTTGACGTTGTTGTTGTTGTTGATATTGTTTATTTGACGTTGTTGTTGTTGTTGTTGTCTATTTGACGTTGTTATTGTTGTTTATTTGACGTTGTTTTTGTTATTTGACGTTGTTGTTGTTGTTGTAGTTGTTTTTCCTTATTTGACGTTGTTGTTGTTGTTTATTTGACGTTGTTGTTGTTGTTATTGTTATTGTTGTTGTTGTTGTTTATTTGACGTTGTTGTTGTTGTTGTTTATTTGACGTTGTTTTTGTCGTTGTTTTTGTTGTTTATTTGACGTTGTTGTTGTTGTTGTTTATTTGACGTTGTTGTTGTTTATTTGACGTTGTTGTTGTTGTTGTTAAAGTTGTTGTTGTTGTTTATTTGACGTTGTTGTTGTTGTTGACGTTGTTTTTGTTGTTGACGTTGTTGTTGTGGTTGTTTATTTGACGTTGTTATTGTTGTTTATTTGACATTGTTGTTGTTGTTGACGGTGTTGTTGTTGTTGTTTATTTGACATTGTTGTTGTTGTTGTTGATGTTGTAATTGTTGTTGTTTATTTGACGTTGTTGTTGTTGTTGATGTTGTTTATTTGACGTTGTTGTTGTTGTTTATTTGATGTTATTGTTGTTGTTGTTGTTGTTGTTTATTTGACGTTGTTGTTGTTGTTGTTTATTTGACATAGTTGTTGTTGTTGACGTTGCTGTTGTTGTTGTTGTTGTTTATTTGATGTTGTTGTTATTATTGTTGTTGGTTATTCGACGGTGTTGTTGTAGTTGTTGTTTATTTGACATTGTTGTTGTTGTTATTTATTTGACGTTGTTGTTGTTGTTGTTTATTTGATGTTGTTGTTGTTGACGTTGTTGTTGTTCTTATTTATTGGACGTTGTTGTTGTTGTAGTTTATTTGATGTTGTTGTTGTTGACGTTGGTGGTGTTGTTTTTTATTTGACATTGTTGTTGTTATTGTTGTTGTTGTTGTTGTTGTTTATTTGACATTGTTGTTGTTTATTTGACGTTGTTGTTGTTGTTTATTTGACGTTGTTGTTGTTTATTTGACGTTGTTGTTGTTGATGTTGTTTATTTGACGTTGTTGTTGTTGTTGTTTATTTGATGTTATTGTTGTTGTTGTTGTTGTTGTTTATTTGACGTTGTTGTTGTTTATTTGACATAGTTGTTGTTGTTGACATTGTTGTTGTTGTTGTTGTTGTTGTTTATTTGACATTTTTGTTGTTGTTGATCTTGTTGTTGTTTATTTGACGTTGTTGTTGTTGTTTATTTGACGTTGTTGTTGTTGTTGTTTATTTGACGTTGTTGTTGTTGTTGACGTTGTTGTTGTTGTTGTTGTTAATTTGACGTTGATGTTGTTGTTGTTTATTTGACGTTGTTGTTGTTGTTATTTATTTGACGTTGTTGTTGTTGTTGTTATTGTTGTTGTTGTTGTTTATTTGACGTTGTTGTTGTTTATTTGACATTGTTGGTGTTGTTGTTTATTTGACATTGTTGGTGTTGTTGTTTATTTGACGTTGTTGTTATTGTTGTTTATTTGACGTTGTTGTTGTTGTTATTGTTGTTGTTTATTTGACGTTGTTGTTGTTGTTGTTGTTGTTGTTGTTGTTTATTTGATGTTGTTGTTGTTTACTTGACGTTGTTGTTGTTGTTTTTTATTTAACGTTGTTGTTGTTGTTATTTATTTGACGTTGTTGTTGTTGTTGTTATTGTTTATTTGACGTTGTTGTTGTTGTTGTTGTTTATTTGACATTTTTGTTGTTGTTGATGTTGTTGTTGTTTATTTGACGTTGTTGTTGTTGGTTTTTATTTGACGTTGTTGTTGTTGTTTATTTGACGTTGTTGTTGTTGTTGTTTATTTGACGTTCTTGTTGTTGTTGACGTTGTTGTTGTTGTTGTTTATTTGACGTTGTTGTTGTTGTTGACGTTGTTGTTGTTGTTGTTATTTATTTGACGTCGTTGTTGTTGTTGTTGTTGTTGTTTATTTGACGTTGTTGTTGTTTATTTGACGTTGTTGGTGTTGTTGTTTATTTGACATTGTTGTTGTTATTGTTTATTTGACGTTGTTGTTGTTGTTTATTTGACGTTGTTGTTGTTGTTGACGTTGTTGTTGTTGTTCTTTAATTGACGTTGTTGTTGTTGTTGTTGATGTTGTTGTTGTTGTTGTTTATTTGACGTTGTTGTTGTTGTTGTTTATTTGACGTTGTTGTTGTTGTTTATTTGATGTTATTGTTAATGTTGTTGTTGTTGTTTATTTGACGTTGTTGTTGTTGTTTATTTGACATAGTTGTTGTTGTTGACGTTGTTGTTGTTGTTGTTTATTTGACATTTTTGTTGTTGTTGATGTTGTTGTTGTTTATTTGACGTTGTTGTTGTTATTGTTGTTTTTGTTGTTTATTTGACGTTGTTGTTGTTGTTTATTTGACGTTGTTGTTGTTGTTGATATTGTTTATTTGACGTTGTTGTTGTTGTTGATATTGTTTATTTGACGTTGTTGTTGTTGTTGTTGTCTATTTGACGTTGTTATTGTTGTTTATTTGACGTTGTTTTTGTTATTTGACGTTGTTGTTGTTGTTGTAGTTGTTTTTCCTTATTTGACGTTGTTGTTGTTGTTTATTTGACGTTGTTGTTGTTGTTATTGTTATTGTTGTTGTTGTTGTTTATTTGACGTTGTTGTTGTTGTTGTTTATTTGACGTTGTTTTTGTCGTTGTTTTTGTTGTTTATTTGACGTTGTTGTTGTTGTTGTTTATTTGACGTTGTTGTTGTTTATTTGACGTTGTTGTTGTTGTTGTTAAAGTTGTTGTTGTTGTTTATTTGACGTTGTTGTTGTTGTTGACGTTGTTTTTGTTGTTGACGTTGTTGTTGTGGTTGTTTATTTGACGTTGTTATTGTTGTTTATTTGACATTGTTGTTGTTGTTGACGGTGTTGTTGTTGTTGTTTATTTGACATTGTTGTTGTTGTTGTTGATGTTGTAATTGTTGTTGTTTATTTGACGTTGTTGTTGTTGTTGATGTTGTTTATTTGACGTTGTTGTTGTTGTTTATTTGATGTTATTGTTGTTGTTGTTGTTGTTGTTTATTTGACGTTGTTGTTGTTGTTGTTTATTTGACATAGTTGTTGTTGTTGACGTTGCTGTTGTTGTTGTTGTTGTTTATTTGATGTTGTTGTTATTATTGTTGTTGGTTATTCGACGGTGTTGTTGTAGTTGTTGTTTATTTGACATTGTTGTTGTTGTTATTTATTTGACGTTGTTGTTGTTGTTGTTTATTTGATGTTGTTGTTGTTGACGTTGTTGTTGTTCTTATTTATTGGACGTTGTTGTTGTTGTAGTTTATTTGATGTTGTTGTTGTTGACGTTGGTGGTGTTGTTTTTTATTTGACATTGTTGTTGTTATTGTTGTTGTTGTTGTTGTTGTTTATTTGACATTGTTGTTGTTTATTTGACGTTGTTGTTGTTGTTTATTTGACGTTGTTGTTGTTTATTTGACGTTGTTGTTGTTGATGTTGTTTATTTGACGTTGTTGTTGTTGTTGTTTATTTGATGTTATTGTTGTTGTTGTTGTTGTTGTTTATTTGACGTTGTTGTTGTTTATTTGACATAGTTGTTGTTGTTGACATTGTTGTTGTTGTTGTTGTTGTTGTTTATTTGACATTTTTGTTGTTGTTGATCTTGTTGTTGTTTATTTGACGTTGTTGTTGTTGTTTATTTGACGTTGTTGTTGTTGTTGTTTATTTGACGTTGTTGTTGTTGTTGACGTTGTTGTTGTTGTTGTTGTTAATTTGACGTTGATGTTGTTGTTGTTTATTTGACGTTGTTGTTGTTGTTATTTATTTGACGTTGTTGTTGTTGTTGTTATTGTTGTTGTTGTTGTTTATTTGACGTTGTTGTTGTTTATTTGACATTGTTGGTGTTGTTGTTTATTTGACATTGTTGGTGTTGTTGTTTATTTGACGTTGTTGTTATTGTTGTTTATTTGACGTTGTTGTTGTTGTTATTGTTGTTGTTTATTTGACGTTGTTGTTGTTGTTGTTGTTGTTGTTGTTGTTTATTTGATGTTGTTGTTGTTTACTTGACGTTGTTGTTGTTGTTTTTTATTTAACGTTGTTGTTGTTGTTATTTATTTGACGTTGTTGTTGTTGTTGTTATTGTTTATTTGACGTTGTTGTTGTTGCTGTTAATTTGACGTTGTTATTGTTGTTTATTTGACGTTGTTTTTGTTATTTGATGTTGTTGTTATTGTTTTATTTGTTGTTGTTGTTGTTGTTCCTTATTTGACGTTGTTGTTATTGTTGTTGTTTATTTGACGTTGTTGTTGTTGTTGTTTATTTGACGTTGTTGTTGTTGTTATTGTTATTGTTGTTGTTGTTGTTTATTTGACGTTATTGTTGTTGTTGTTGTTTATTTGACGTTGTTTTTGTCGTTGTTTTTGTTGTTTATTTGACGTTGTTGTTGTTGTTGTTGTTGTTTATTTGACGTTGTTGTTGTTTATTTGACGTTGTTGTTAAAGTTGTTGTTGTTGTTTATTTGACGTTGTTGTTGTTGTTGACGTTGTTTTTGTTGTTGAGGTTGTTGTTGTTGTTGTTTATTTGACGTTGTTATTGTTGTTCATTTGACATTGTTGTTACTGTTGACGGTGCTGTTGTTGTTGTTTATTTGACATTGTTGTTGTTGTTGACGTTGTTGTTGTTGTTGTTTATTTGACTTTGTTGTTGTTGTTGATGTTGTTTATTTGACGTTGTTGTTGTTGTTTATTTGATGTTATTATTGTTGTTGTTGTTGTTGTTTATTTGACGTTGTTGTTGTTGTTTATTTGACATAGTTGTTGTTGTTGACGTTGTTGTTGTTGTTGTTGTTTATTTGATGTTGTTGTTATTATTGATGTTGTTGTTGGTTATTTGACGGTGTTGTTGTAGTTGTTGTTTATTTGACGTTGTTGTTGTTGTTATTTATTTGACGTTGTTGTTGTTGTTGTTTATTTGATGTTGTTGTTGTTGACGTTGTTGGTGTTGTTTTTTATTTGACGTTGTTGGTGTTGTTGTTTATTTGACATTGTTGTTGTTGTTTATTTGACGTTGTTGTTGTTGTTTATTTGACGTTGTTGTTGTTGTTATTGTTTATTTGACGTTGTTATTATTGTTTATTTGACGTTGTTTTTGTTATTTGACGTTGTTGTTGTTGTTGACGTTGTTGGTGTTGTTGTTTATTTGACGTTGTTTTTGTTATTGTTATTGTTGTTGTTTATTTGACGTTGTTGTTGTTGTTGTTGTTTATTTGACGTTGTTGTTGTTGTTTATTTGACGTTGTTATTGTTGTTGTTATTGTTTATTTGACGTTGTTGTTGTTGTTGTTTATTTGACGTTGTTATTGTTGTGTATTTGACATTGTTGTTATTGTTGACGGTGTTGTTGTTGTTGTTTATTTGACATTGTTGTTGTTGTTGACGTTGTTGTTGTTGTTATTTATTTGACGTTGTTGTTGTTGTTGTTTATTTGACGTTGTTGTTGTTGTTTATTTGATGTTATTGTTAATGTTGTTGTTGTTGTTGTTTATTTGACGTTGTTGTTGTTGTTTATTTGACATAGTTGTTGTTGTTGACGTTGTTGTTGTTGTTGTTTATTTGACATTTTTGTTGTTGTTGATGTTGTTGTTGTTTATTTGACGTTGTTGTTGTTGTTGTTTATTTGACGTTGTTGTTGTTGTTTATTTGACAGTGTTGTTGTTGTTGACGTTGTTGTTGTTGTTGTTGTTGTTGTTGTTGTTGTACTTGTTGTTTATTTGACGTTGTCGTTGTTGTTGTTTATTTGACGTTGTTGTTGTTGTTGACGTTGTTGTTGTTGTTATTTATTTGACGTTGTTGTTGTTGATGTTGTTGTTGTTGTTGTTTATTTGACGTTGTTGTTGTTTATTTGACGTTGTTGGTGTTGTTTATTTGACGTTGTTGTTAATGTTTATTTGACGTTGTTATTGTTGTTTATTTGACGTTGTTGTTGTTGTTGTTGATGTTGTTGTTGTTGTTGTTGTTTATTTGACGTTGTTGTTGTTGATGTTGTTTATTTGACGTTGTTGTTGTTGTTGTTTATTTGATGTTATTGTTGTTGTTGTTGTTGTTGTTTATTTGACGTTGTTGTTGTTTATTTGACATAGTTGTTGTTGTTGACATTGTTGTTGTTGTTGTTTATTTGACATTTTTGTTGTTGTTGATCTTGTTGTTGTTTATTTGACGTTGTTGTTGTTGTTTATTTGACGTTGTTGTTGTTGTTGTTGTTTATTTGACGTTGTTGTTGTTGTTGACGTTGTTGTTGTTGTTGTTGTTAATTTGACGTTGATGTTGTTGTTGTTTATTTGACGTTGTTGTTGTTGTTATTTATTTGACGTTGTTGTTGTTGTTGTTATTGTTGTTGTTGTTGTTTATTTGACGTTGTTGTTGTTTATTTGACATTGTTGGTGTTGTTGTTTATTTGACATTGTTGGTGTTGTTGTTTATTTGACGTTGTTGTTATTGTTGTTTATTTGACGTTGTTGTTGTTGTTATTGTTGTTGTTTATTTGACGTTGTTGTTGTTGTTGTTGTTGTTGTTGTTTATTTGATGTTGTTGTTGTTTACTTGACGTTGTTGTTGTTGTTTTTTATTTAACGTTGTTGTTGTTGTTATTTATTTGACGTTGTTGTTGTTGTTGTTATTGTTATTGTTTATTTGACGTTGTTGTTGTTGCTGTTAATTTGACGTTGTTATTGTTGTTTATTTGACGTTGTTTTTGTTATTTGATGTTGTTGTTATTGTTTTATTTGTTGTTGTTGTTGTTGTTCCTTATTTGACGTTGTTGTTATTGTTGTTGTTTATTTGACGTTGTTGTTGTTGTTGTTTATTTGACGTTGTTGTTGTTGTTATTGTTATTGTTGTTGTTGTTGTTTATTTGACGTTATTGTTGTTGTTGTTGTTTATTTGACGTTGTTTTTGTCGTTGTTTTTGTTGTTTATTTGACGTTGTTGTTGTTGTTGTTGTTTATTTGACGTTGTTGTTGTTTATTTGACGTTGTTGTTGTTTATTTGACGTTGTTGTTAAAGTTGTTGTTGTTGTTTATTTGACGTTGTTGTTGTTGTTGACGTTGTTTTTGTTGTTGAGGTTGTTGTTGTTGTTGTTTATTTGACGTTGTTATTGTTGTTCATTTGACATTGTTGTTACTGTTGACGGTGCTGTTGTTGTTGTTTATTTGACATTGTTGTTGTTGTTGTTGACGTTGTTGTTGTTGTTGTTTATTTGACGTTGTTGTTGTTGTTGATGTTGTTTATTTGACGTTGTTGTTGTTGTTTATTTGATGTTATTATTGTTGTTGTTGTTGTTGTTTATTTGACGTTGTTGTTGTTGTTTATTTGACATAGTTGTTGTTGTTGACGTTGTTGTTGTTGTTGTTGTTTATTTGATGTTGTTGTCATTATTGATGTTGTTGTTGGTTATTTGACGGTGTTGTTGTAGTTGTTGTTTATTTGACGTTGTTGTTGTTGTTATTTATTTGACGTTGTTGTTGTTGTTGTTTATTTGATGTTGTTGTTGTTGACGTTGTTGGTGTTGTTTTTTATTTGACATTGTTGGTGTTGTTGTTTATTTGACATTGTTGTTGTTGTTTATTTGACGTTGTTGTTGTTGTTTATTTGACGTTGTTGTTGTTGTTATTGTTTATTTGACGTTGTTATTATTGTTTATTTGACGTTGTTTTTGTTATTTGACGTTGTTGTTGTTGTTGACGTTGTTGGTGTTGTTGTTTATTTGACGTTGTTTTTGTTATTGTTATTGTTGTTGTTTATTTGACGTTGTTGTTGTTGTTGTTGTTTATTTGACGTTGTTGTTGTTGTTTATTTGACGTTGTTATTGTTGTTGTTATTGTTTATTTGACGTTGTTGTTGTTGTTGTTGTTTATTTGACGTTGTTATTGTTGTGTATTTGACATTGTTGTTATTGTTGACGGTGTTGTTGTTGTTGTTTATTTGACATTGTTGTTGTTGTTGTTGACGTTGTTGTTGTTGTTGTTTATTTGACGTTGTTGTTGTTGTTGTTTATTTGACGTTGTTGTTGTTGTTTATTTGATGTTATTGTTAATGTTGTTGTTGTTGTTGTTTATTTGACGTTGTTGTTGTTGTTTATTTGACATAGTTGTTGTTGTTGACGTTGTTGTTGTTGTTGTTTATTTGACATTTTTGTTGTTGTTGATGTTGTTGTTGTTTATTTGACGTTGTTGTTGTTGTTGTTTATTTGACGTTGTTGTTGTTGTTTATTTGACAGTGTTGTTGTTGTTGACGTTGTTGTTGTTGTTGTTGTTGTTGTTGTTGTACTTGTTGTTTATTTGACATTGTCGTTGTTGTTGTTTATTTGACGTTGTTGTTGTTGTTGACGTTGTTGTTGTTGTTATTTATTTGACGTTGTTGTTGTTGATGTTGTTGTTGTTGTTGTTTATTTGACGTTGTTGTTGTTTATTTGACGTTGTTGGTGTTGTTTATTTGACGTTGTTGTTAATGTTTATTTGACGTTGTTGTTGTTGTTTATTTGACGTTGTTGTTGTTGTTGTTGTTGTTGTTGATGTTGTTGTTGTTGTTGTTTATTTGACGTTGTTGTTGTTGTTGTTGTTTATTTGACGTTGTTGTTGTTCTTGTTATTTATTTGACGTAGTTGTTATTGTATTTATTTGACGTTGTTGTTGTTGGTAAAGTTTATTTGACGGTGTTGTTGTAGTTGTTGTTTATTTGACGTTGTTGTTGTTGTTATTTATTGGACGTTGTTGTTGTTGTAGTTTATTTGATGTTGTTGTTGTTGACGTTGGTGGTGTTGTTTTTTATTTGACGTTGTTGTTGTTATTGTTGTTGTTGTTGTTGTTGTTTATTTGACATTGTTGTTGTTTATTTGACGTTGTTGTTGTTGTTTATTTGACGTTGTTGTTGTTTATTTGACGTTGTTGTTGTTGTTGATGTTGTTTATTTGACGTTGTTGTTGTTGTTTATTTGATGTTATTGTTGTTGTTGTTGTTTATTTGACGTTGTTGTTGTTTATTTGACATAGTTGTTGTTGTTGACATTGTTGTTGTTGTTGTTGTTGTTGTTTATTTGACATTTTTGTTGTTGTTGATCTTGTTGTTGTTTATTTGACGTTGTTGTTGTTGTTTATTTGACGTTGTTGTTGTTGTTGTTTATTTGACGTTGTTGTTGTTGTTGACGTTGTTGTTGTTGTTGTTGTTAATTTGACGTTGATGTTGTTGTTGTTTATTTGACGTTGTTGTTGTTGTTATTTATTTGACGTTGTTGTTGTTGTTGTTATTGTTGTTGTTTGTTTATTTGACGTTGTTGTTGTTTATTTGACATTGTTGGTGTTGTTGTTTATTTGACATTGTTGGTGTTGTTGTTTATTTGACGTTGTTGTTATTGTTGTTTATTTGACGTTGTTGTTGTTGTTATTGTTGTTGTTTATTTGACGTTGTTGTTGTTGTTGTTGTTTATTTGATGTTGTTGTTGTTTACTTGACGTTGTTGTTGTTGTCTTTTATTTAACGTTGTTGTTGTTGTTATTTATTTGACGTTGTTGTTGTTGTTGTTGTTGTTGTTATTGTTTATTTGACGTTGTTGTTGTTGCTGTTAATTTGACGTTGTTATTGTTGTTTATTTGACGTTGTTTTTGTTATTTGATGTTGTTGTTATTGTTTTATTTGTTGTTGTTGTTGTTGTTCCTTATTTGACGTTGTTGTTATTGTTGTTGTTTATTTGACGTTGTTGTTGCTGTTGTTTATTTGACGTTGCTGTTGTTGTTGTTTATTTGACGTTGTTGGTGTTGTTGTTTATTTGACGTTGTTGTTGTTGACGTTGTTGTTGTTGTTGTTGTTGTTTATTTAACGTTGTTGTTGTTGTTGTTTATTTGACATTGTTGTTGGTATTGTTTATTTGACATAGTTGTTGTTGTAATTGTTGTTGTTGTTGTTGTTGTTGTTTATTTGACGTTGTTGTTGTTGTTGACGTTGTTGGTGTTGTTGTTTATTTGACATTGTTGTTGTTATTGTTGTTTTTGTTGTTTATTTGACGTTGTTGTTGTTGTTGTTTATTTGACGTTGTTGTTGTTGTTGATATTGTTTATTTGACGTTGTTGTTGTTGTTGTCTATTTGACGTTGTTATTGTTGTTTATTTGACGTTGTTTTTGTTATTTGACGTTGTTGTTGTTGTTGTAGTTGTTTTTCCTTATTTGACGTTGTTGTTGTTGTTTATTTGACGTTGTTGTTGTTGTTATTGTTATTGTTGTTGTTGTTGTTTATTTGACGTTGTTGTTGTTGTTGTTGTTTATTTGACGTTGTTTTTGTCGTTGTTTTTGTTGTTTATTTGACGTTGTTGTTGTTGTTGTTTATTTGACGTTGTTGTTGTTTATTTGACGTTGTTGTTGTTGTTGTTAAAGTTGTTGTTGTTGTTGTTTATTTGACGTTGTTGTTGTTGTTGACGTTGTTTTTGTTGTTGACGTTGTTGTTGTGGTTGTTTATTTGACGTTGTTATTGTTGTTTATTTGACATTGTTGTTGTTGTTGACGGTGTTGTTGTTTATTTGACGTTGTTGTTGTTGTTTATTTGACGTTGTTATTGTTGTTGTTATTGTTTATTTGACGTTGTTGTTGTTGTTGTTGTTTATTTGACGTTGTTATTGTTGTGTATTTGACATTGTTGTTATTGTTGACGGTGTTGTTGTTGTTGTTTATTTGACATTGTTGTTGTTGTTGTTGACGTTGTTGTTGTTGTTGTTTATTTGACGTTGTTGTTGTTGTTGTTTATTTGACGTTGTTGTTGTTGTTTATTTGATGTTATTGTTAATGTTGTTGTTGTTGTTGTTTATTTGACGTTGTTGTTGTTGTTTATTTGACATAGTTGTTGTTGTTGACGTTGTTGTTGTTGTTGTTTATTTGACATTTTTGTTGTTGTTGATGTTGTTGTTGTTTATTTGACGTTGTTGTTGTTGTTGTTTATTTGACGTTGTTGTTGTTGTTTATTTGACAGTGTTGTTGTTGTTGACGTTGTTGTTGTTGTTGTTGTTGTTGTTGTTGTACTTGTTGTTTATTTGACATTGTCGTTGTTGTTGTTTATTTGACGTTGTTGTTGTTGTTGACGTTGTTGTTGTTGTTATTTATTTGACGTTGTTGTTGTTGATGTTGTTGTTGTTGTTGTTTATTTGACGTTGTTGTTGTTTATTTGACGTTGTTGGTGTTGTTTATTTGACGTTGTTGTTAATGTTTATTTGACGTTGTTGTTGTTGTTTATTTGACGTTGTTGTTGTTGTTGATGTTGTTGTTGTTGTTGTTTATTTGACGTTGTTGTTGTTGTTGTTGTTTATTTGACGTTGTTGTTGTTCTTGTTATTTATTTGACGTAGTTGTTATTGTATTTATTTGACGTTGTTGTTGTTGGTAAAGTTTATTTGACGGTGTTGTTGTAGTTGTTGTTTATTTGACGTTGTTGTTGTTGTTATTTATTGGACGTTGTTGTTGTTGTAGTTTATTTGATGTTGTTGTTGTTGACGTTGGTGGTGTTGTTTTTTATTTGACGTTGTTGTTGTTATTGTTGTTGTTGTTGTTGTTGTTTATTTGACATTGTTGTTGTTTATTTGACGTTGTTGTTGTTGTTTATTTGACGTTGTTGTTGTTTATTTGACGTTGTTGTTGTTGTTGATGTTGTTTATTTGACGTTGTTGTTGTTGTTTATTTGATGTTATTGTTGTTGTTGTTGTTTATTTGACGTTGTTGTTGTTTATTTGACATAGTTGTTGTTGTTGACATTGTTGTTGTTGTTGTTGTTGTTGTTTATTTGACATTTTTGTTGTTGTTGATCTTGTTGTTGTTTATTTGACGTTGTTGTTGTTGTTTATTTGACGTTGTTGTTGTTGTTGTTTATTTGACGTTGTTGTTGTTGTTGACGTTGTTGTTGTTGTTGTTGTTAATTTGACGTTGATGTTGTTGTTGTTTATTTGACGTTGTTGTTGTTGTTATTTATTTGACGTTGTTGTTGTTGTTGTTATTGTTGTTGTTTGTTTATTTGACGTTGTTGTTGTTTATTTGACATTGTTGGTGTTGTTGTTTATTTGACATTGTTGGTGTTGTTGTTTATTTGACGTTGTTGTTATTGTTGTTTATTTGACGTTGTTTTTGTTGTTATTGTTGTTGTTTATTTGACGTTGTTGTTGTTGTTGTTGTTTATTTGATGTTGTTGTTGTTTACTTGACGTTGTTGTTGTTGTCTTTTATTTAACGTTGTTGTTGTTGTTATTTATTTGACGTTGTTGTTGTTGTTGTTGTTATTGTTTATTTGACGTTGTTGTTGTTGCTGTTAATTTGACGTTGTTATTGTTGTTTATTTGACGTTGTTTTTGTTATTTGATGTTGTTGTTATTGTTTTATTTGTTGTTGTTGTTGTTGTTCCTTATTTGACGTTGTTGTTATTGTTGTTGTTTATTTGACGTTGTTGTTGCTGTTGTTTATTTGACGTTGCTGTTGTTGTTGTTTATTTGACGTTGTTGGTGTTGTTGTTTATTTGACGTTGTTGTTGTTGACGTTGTTGTTGTTGTTGTTGTTGTTTATTTAACGTTGTTGTTGTTGTTGTTTATTTGACATTGTTGTTGGTATTGTTTATTTGACATAGTTGTTGTTGTAATTGTTGTTGTTGTTGTTGTTGTTGTTTATTTGACGTTGTTGTTGTTGTTGACGTTGTTGGTGTTGTTGTTTATTTGACATTGTTGTTGTTATTGTTGTTTTTGTTGTTTATTTGACGTTGTTGTTGTTGTTGTTTATTTGACGTTGTTGTTGTTGTTGATATTGTTTATTTGACGTTGTTGTTGTTGTTGTCTATTTGACGTTGTTATTGTTGTTTATTTGACGTTGTTTTTGTTATTTGACGTTGTTGTTGTTGTTGTAGTTGTTTTTCCTTATTTGACGTTGTTGTTGTTGTTTATTTGACGTTGTTGTTGTTGTTATTGTTATTGTTGTTGTTGTTGTTTATTTGACGTTGTTGTTGTTGTTGTTGTTTATTTGACGTTGTTTTTGTCGTTGTTTTTGTTGTTTATTTGACGTTGTTGTTGTTGTTGTTTATTTGACGTTGTTGTTGTTTATTTGACGTTGTTGTTGTTGTTGTTAAAGTTGTTGTTGTTGTTGTTTATTTGACGTTGTTGTTGTTGTTGACGTTGTTTTTGTTGTTGACGTTGTTGTTGTGGTTGTTTATTTGACGTTGTTATTGTTGTTTATTTGACATTGTTGTTGTTGTTGACGGTGTTGTTGTTGTTGTTTATTTGACATTGTTGTTGTTGTTGTTGATGTTGTAATTGTTGTTGTTTATTTGACGTTGTTGTTGTTGTTGATGTTGTTTATTTGACGTTGTTGTTGTTGTTTATTTGATGTTATTGTTGTTGTTGTTGTTGTTTATTTGACGTTGTTGTTGTTGTTGTTTATTTGACATAGTTGTTGTTGTTGACGTTGCTGTTGTTGTTGTTGTTGTTTATTTGATGTTGTTGTTATTATTGTTGTTGGTTATTCGACGGTGTTGTTGTAGTTGTTGTTTATTTGACGTTGTTGTTGTTGTTATTTATTTGACGTTGTTGTTGTTGTTTATTTGATGTTGTTGTTGTTGACGTTGTTGTTGTTGTTATTTATTGGACGTTGTTGTTGTTGTAGTTTATTTGATGTTGTTGTTGTTGACGTTGGTGGTGTTGTTTTTTATTTGACGTTGTTGTTGTTATTGTTGTTGTTGTTGTTGTTGTTTATTTGACATTGTTGTTGTTTATTTGTCGTTGTTGTTGTTGTTTATTTGACGTTGTTGTTGTTTATTTGACGTTGTTGTTGTTGATGTTGTTTATTTGACGTTGTTGTTGTTGTTGTTTATTTGATGTTATTGTTGTTGTTGTTGTTGTTGTTGTTGTTGTTTATTTGACGTTGTTGTTGTTTATTTGACATAGTTGTTGTTGTTGACATTGTTGTTGTTGTTGTTGTTGTTGTTTATTTGACATTTTTGTTGTTGTTGATCTTGTTGTTGTTTATTTGACGTTGTTGTTGTTGTTTATTTGACGTTGTTGTTGTTGTTGTTTATTTGACGTTGTTGTTGTTGTTGACGTTGTTGTTGTTGTTGTTAATTTGACGTTGATGTTGTTGTTGTTTATTTGACGTTGTTGTTGTTGTTATTTATTTGACGTTGTTGTTGTTGTTGTTATTGTTGTTGTTGTTGTTTATTTGACGTTGTTGTTGTTTATTTGACATTGTTGGTGTTGTTGTTTATTTGACATTGTTGGTGTTGTTGTTTATTTGACGTTGTTGTTATTGTTGTTTATTTGACGTTGTTGTTGTTGTTATTGTTGTTGTTTATTTGACGTTGTTGTTGTTGTTGTTGTTGTTGTTGTTGTTTATTTGATGTTGTTGTTGTTTACTTGACGTTGTTGTTGTTGTTTTTTATTTAACGTTGTTGTTGTTGTTATTTATTTGACGTTGTTGTTGTTGTTGTTATTGTTTATTTGACGTTGTTGTTGTTGCTGTTAATTTGACGTTGTTATTGTTGTTTATTTGACGTTGTTTTTGTTATTTGATGTTGTTGTTATTGTTTTATTTGTTGTTGTTGTTGTTGTTCCTTATTTGACGTTGTTGTTATTGTTGTTGTTTATTTGACGTTGTTGTTGCTGTTGTTTATTTGACGTTGTTGTTGTTGTTGTTTATTTAACGTTGTTGGTGTTGTTGTTTATTTGACGTTGTTGTTGTTGACGTTGTTGTTGTTGTTGTTGTTGTTTATTTAACGTTGTTGTTGTTGTTGTTTATTTGACATTGTTGTTGTTGTTGTTTATTTGACATAGTTGTTGTTGTAATTGTTGTTGTTGTTGTTGTAATTGTTGTTGTTGTTGTTTATTTGACGTTGTTGTTGTTGTTGTTGACGTTGTTGGTGTTGTTGTTTATTTGACATTGTTGTTGTTATTGTTGTTTTTGTTGTTTATTTGACGTTGTTGTTGTTGTTGTTTATTTGACGTTGTTGTTGTTGTTGATATTGTTTATTGGACGTTGTTGTTGTTGTTGTCTATTTGACGTTGTTATTGTTGTTTATTTGACGTTGTTTTTGTTATTTGACGTTGTTGTTGTTGTTGTAGTTGTTGTTCCTTATTTGACGTTGTTGTTGTTGTTTATTTGACGTTGTTGTTGTTGTTATTGTTATTGTTGTTGTTGTTGTTTATTTGAGGTTGTTGTTGTTGTTGTTGTTTATTTGACGTTGTTTTTGTCGTTGTTTTGGGTTTTTATTTGACGTTGTTGTTGTTGTTGTTTATTTGACGTTGTTGTTGTTTATTTGACGTTGTTGTTGTTGTTGTTAAAGTTGTTGTTGTTGTTTATTTGATGTTGTTGTTGTTGACGTTGTTTTTGTTGTTGACGTTGTTGTTGTGGTTGTTTATTTGACGTTGTTATTGTTGTTTATTTGACATTGTTGTTGTTTTTGACGGTGTTGTTGTTGTTGTTTATTTGACATTGTTGTTGTTGTTGTTGATGTTGTAATTGTTGTTGTTTATTTGACGTTGTTGTTGTTGTTGATGTTGTTTATTTGACGTTGTTGTTGTTGTTTATACTATGTTATTGTTGTTGTTGTTTATTTGACGTTGTTGTTGTTGTTGTTTATTTGACATAGTTGTTGTTGTTGACGTTGCTGTTGTTGTTGTTGTTGTTTATTTGATGTTGTTGTTATTATTGTTGTTGTTGTTGGTTATTCGACGGTGTTGTTGTAGTTGTTGTTTATTTGACGTTGTTGTTGTTGTTATTTATTTGACGTTGTTGTTGTTGTTGTTGTTTATTTGATGTTGTTGTTGTTGACGTTGTTGGTGTTGTTTTTTATTTGACGTTGTTGTTGTTGTTTATTTGACGTTGTTGTTGTTTTTTATTTGACGTTGTTGTTGTTGTTATTGTTTATTTGACGTTGTTGTTGTTATTGTTTATTTGACGTTGTTATTGTTGTTTATTTAAAGTTGTTTTTGTTATTAGACGTTGTTGTTGTTGTTGTTGACGTTGTTGGTGTTGTTGTTTATTTGACATTGTTTTTGTTATTGTTATTGTTGTTGTTTATTTGACGTTGTTGTTGTTGTTGTTTATTTGACGTTGTTGTTGTTGTTGTTGTTTATTTGACGTTGTTGTTGTTGTTGTTGTTGTTATTGTTTATTTGACGTTGTTGTTGTTGTTTATTTGACGTTGTTATTGTTGTTTATTTGACATTGTTGTTGTTGTTGACGGTGTTGTTGTTGTTTATTTGACATTGTTGTTGTTCTTGTTGACGTTGTTGTTGTTGTTGTTGTTTATTTGACGTTGTTATTGTTGTTGTTTATTTGACGTTGTTGTTGTTGTTTATTTGATGTTATTGTTAATGTTGTTGTTGTTGTTGTTTATTTGACGTTGTTGTTGTTGTTTATTTGACATAGTTGTTGTTGTTGATGTTGTTGTTGTTGTTGTTGTTGTTTATTTGACATTTTTGTTGTTGTTGATGTTGTTGTTGTTTATTTGACGTTGTTGTTGTTGTTTATTTGACGTTGTTGTTGTTGTTTATTTGACGTTGTTGTTGTTGTTTATTTGACGTTGTTGTTGTTGTTGACGTTGTTGTTGTTGTTGTTTATTTGACGTTGTTGTTGTTGTTGACGTTGTTGTTGTTGTTATTTATTTGACGTCGTTGTTGTTGTTGTTGTTGTTGTTTATTTGACGTTGTTGTTGTTTATTTGACGTTGTTGGTGTTGTTGTTTATTTGACATTGTTGTTGTTATTGGTTATTTGACGTTGTTGTTGTTGTTTATTTGACGTTGTTGTTGTTGTTGACGTTGTTGTTGTTGTTCTTTATTTGACGTTGTTGTTGTTGTTGTTGATGTTGTTGTTGTTGTTGTTTATTTGACGTTGTTGTTGTTGTTGTTTATTTGACGTTGTTGTTGTTGTTTATTTGATGTTATTGTTAATGTTGTTGTTGTTGTTTATTTGACGTTGTTGTTGTTGTTTATTTGACATAGTTATTGTTGTTGACGTTGTTGTTGTTGTTGTTGTTTATTTGACATTTTTGTTGTTGTTGATGTTGTTGTTGTTTATTTGACGTTGTTGTTGTTATTGTTGTTTTTGTTGTTTATTTGACGTTGTTGTTGTTGTTGTTTATTTGACGTTGTTGTTGTTGTTGATATTGTTTATTTGACGTTGTTGTTGTTGTTGTCTATTTGACGTTGTTATTGTTGTTTATTTGACGTTGTTTTTGTTATTTGACGTTGTTGTTGTTGTTGTAGTTGTTTTTCCTTATTTGACGTTGTTGTTGTTGTTTATTTGACGTTGTTGTTGTTGTTGTTATTGTTATTGTTGTTGTTGTTGTTTATTTGACGTTGTTGTTGTTGTTGTTGTTGTTTATTTGACGTTGTTTTTGTCGTTGTTTTTGTTGTTTATTTGACGTTGTTGTTGTTGTTGTTTATTTGACGTTGTTGTTGTTTATTTGACGTTGTTGTTGTTGTTTTTAAAGTTGTTGTTGTTGTTTATTTGACGTTGTTGTTGTTGTTGATGTTGTTTTTGTTGTTGACGTTGTTGTTGTGGTTGTTTATTTGACGTTGTTATTGTTGTTTATTTGACATTGTTGTTGTTGTTGACGGTGTTGTTGTTGTTGTTTATTTGACATTGTTGTTGTAGTTGTTGATGTTGTAATTGTTGTTGTTTATTTGACGTTGTTGTTGTTGTTGATGTTGTTTATTTGACGTTGTTGTTGTTGTTTATTTGATGTTATTGTTGTTGTTGTTGTTGTTGTTTATTTGACGTTGTTGTTGTTGTTGTTTATTTGACATAGTTGTTGTTGTTGACGTTGCTGTTTATGTTGTTGTTGTTTATTTGATGTTGTTGTTATTATTGTTGTTGGTTATTCGACGGTGTTGTTGTAGTTGTTGTTTATTTGACGTTGTTGTTGTTGTTATTTATTTGACGTTGTTGTTGTTGTTGTTTATTTGATGTTGTTGTTGTTGACGTTGTTGTTGTTGTTATTTATTGGACGTTGTTGTTGTTGTAGTTTATTTGATGTTGTTGTTGTTGACGTTGGTGGTGTTGTTTTTTATTTGACGTTGTTGTTGTTATTGTTGTTGTTGTTGTTGTTGTTTATTTGACATTGTTGTTGTTTATTTGACGTTGTTGTTGTTGTTTATTTGACGTTGTTGTTGTTTATTTGACGTTGTTGTTGTTGATGTTGTTTATTTGACGTTGTTGTTGTTGTTGTTTATTTGATGTTATTGTTGTTGTTGTTGTTGTTGTTTATTTGACGTTGTTGTTGTTTATTTGACATAGTTGTTGTTGTTGACATTGTTGTTGTTGTTGTTGTTGTTGTTTATTTGACATTTTTGTTGTTGTTGATCTTGTTGTTGTTTATTTGACGTTGTTGTTGTTGTTTATTTGACGTTGTTGTTGTTGTTGTTTATTTGACGTTGTTGTTGTTGTTGACGTTGTTGTTGTTGTTGTTGTTAATTTGACGTTGATGTTGTTGTTGTTTATTTGACGTTGTTGTTGTTGTTATTTATTTGACGTTGTTGTTGTTGTTGTTATTGTTGTTGTTGTTGTTTATTTGACGTTGTTGTTGTTTATTTGACATTGTTGGTGTTGTTGTTTATTTGACATTGTTGGTGTTGTTGTTTATTTGACGTTGTTGTTATTGTTGTTTATTTGACGTTGTTGTTGTTGTTAATGTTGTTGTTTATTTGACGTTGTTGTTGTTGTTGTTGTTGTTGTTGTTGTTGTTGTTTATTTGATGTTGTTGTTGTTTACTTGACGTTGTTGTTGTTGTTTTTTATTTAACGTTGTTGTTGTTGTTATTTATTTGACGTTGTTGTTGTTGTTGTTATTGTTTATTTGACGTTGTTGTTGTTGCTGTTAATTTGACGTTGTTATTGTTGTTTATTTGACGTTGTTTTTGTTATTTGATGTTGTTGTTATTGTTTTATTTGTTGTTGTTGTTGTTGTTCCTTATTTGACGTTGTTGTTATTGTTGTTGTTTATTTGACGTTGTTGTTGCTGTTGTTTATTTGACGTTGTTGTTGTTGTTGTTTATTTAACGTTGTTGGTGTTGTTGTTTATTTGACGTTGTTGTTGTTGACGTTGTTGTTGTTGTTGTTGTTGTTGTTGTTTATTTAACGTTGTTGTTGTTGTTGTTTATTTGACATTGTTGTTGTTGTTGTTTATTTGACATAGTTGTTGTTGTAATTGTTGTTGTTGTTGTAATTGTTGTTGTTGTTGTTGTTGTTTATTTGACGTTGTTGTTGTTGTTGACGTTGTTGGTGTTGTTGTTTATTTGACATTGTTGTTGTTATTGTTGTTTTTGTTGTTTATTTGACGTTGTTGTTGTTGTTGTTTATTTGACGTTGTTGTTGTTGTTGATATTGTTTATTGGACGTTGTTGTTGTTGTTGTCTATTTGACGTTGTTATTGTTGTTTATTTGACGTTGTTTTTGTTATTTGACGTTGTTGTTGTTGTTGTAGTTGTTGTTCCTTATTTGACGTTGTTGTTGTTGTTTATTTGACGTTGTTGTTGTTGTTATTGTTATTGTTGTTGTTGTTGTTTATTTGACGTTGTTGTTGTTGTTGTTTATTTGACGTTGTTTTTGTCGTTGTTTTGGTTGTTTATTTGACGTTGTTGTTGTTGTTGTTTATTTGACGTTGTTGTTGTTTATTTGACGTTGTTGTTGTTGTTGTTAAAGTTGTTGTTGTTGTTTATTTGACGTTGTTGACGTTGTTTTTGTTGTTGACGTTGTTGTTGTGGTTGTTTATTTGACGTTGTTATTGTTGTTTATTTGACATTGTTGTTGTTGTTGACGGTGTTGTTGTTGTTGTTTATTTGACATTGTTGTTGTTGTTGTTGATGTTGTAATTGTTGTTGTTTATTTGACGTTGTTGTTGTTGATGTTGTTTATTTGACGTTGTTGTTGTTGTTTATTTGATGTTATTGTTGTTGTTGTTGTTGTTGTTTATTTGACGTTGTTGTTGTTGTTGTTGTTTATTTGACATAGTTGTTGTTGTTGACGTTGTTGTTGTTGTTGTTGTTGTTTATTTGATGTTGTTGTTATTATTGTTGTTGTTGTTGGTTATTCGACGGTGTTGTTGTAGTTGTTGTTTATTTGACGTTGTTGTTGTTGTTATTTATTTGACATTGTTGTTATTGTTGTTTATTTGATGTTGTTGTTGTTGACGTTGTTGGTGTTGTTTTTTATTTGACGTTGTTGTTGTTGTTGTTTATTTGACGTTGTTGTTGTTTTTTATTTGACGTTGTTGTTGTTGTTATTGTTTATTTGACGTTGTTGTTGTTATTGTTTATTTGACGTTGTTATTTTTGTTTATTTAAAGTTGTTTTTGTTATTAGACGTTGTTGTTGTTGTTGACGTTGTTGGTGTTGTTGTTTATTTGACATTGTTTTTGTTATTGTTATTGTTGTTGTTTATTTGACGTTGTTGTTGTTGTTGTTTATTTGACGTTGTTGTTGTTGTTGTTGTTTATTTGACGTTGTTGTTGTTGTTATTGTTTATTTGACGTTGTTGTTGTTGTTTATTTGACGTTGTTATTGTTGTTTATTTGACATTGTTGTTGTTGTTGACGGTGTTGTTGTTGTTTATTTGACATTGTTGTTGTTCTTGTTGACGTTGTTGTTGTTGTTTATTTGACGTTGTTATTGTTGTTGTTTATTTGACGTTGTTGTTGTTGTTTATTTGACGTTATTGTTAATGTTGTTGTTGTTGTTGTTTATTTGACGTTGTTGTTGTTTATTTGACATAGTTGTTGTTGTTGACGTTGTTGTTGTTGTTGTTGTTGTTTATTTGACATTTTTGTTGTTGTTGATGTTGTTGTTGTTTATTTGACGTTGTTGTTGTTGTTGTTTATTTGACGTTGTTGTTGTTGTTGTTTATTTGACGTTGTTGTTGTTGTTTATTTGACGTTGTTGTTGTTGTTGACGTTGTTGTTGTTGTTGTTTATTTGACGTTGTTGTTGTTGTTGACGTTGTTGTTGTTGTTATTTATTTGACGTCGTTGTTGTTGTTGTTGTTGTTGTTTATTTGACGTTGTTGTTGTTTATTTGACAGTGTTGGTGTTGTTGTTTATTTGACATTGTTGTTGTTATTGTTTATTTGACGTTGTTGTTGTTGTTTATTTGACGTTGTTGTTGTTGTTGACGTTGTTGTTGTTGTTCTTTATTTGACGTTGTTGTTGTTGTTGTTGATGTTGTTGTTGTTGTTGTTTATTTGACGTTGTTGTTGTTGTTGTTTATTTGACGTTGTTGTTGTTGTTTATTTGATGTTATTGTTAATGTTGTTGTTGTTGTTTATTTGACGTTGTTGTTGTTGTTTATTTGACATAGTTGTTGTTGTTGACGTTGTTGTTGTTGTTGTTTATTTGACATTTTTGTTGTTGTTGATGTTGTTGTTGTTTATTTGACGTTGTTGTTGTTGTTGTTTATTTGACGTTGTTGTTGTTGTTTATTTGACAGTGTTGTTGTTGTTGACGTTGTTGTTGTTGTTGTTGTTGTTGTTGTTGTTGTTGTTGTACTTGTTGTTTATTTGACGTTGTCGTTGTTGTTGTTTATTTGACGTTGTTGTTGTTGTTGTTATTTATTTGACGTTGTTGTTGTTGATGTTGTTGTTGTTGTTGTTTATTTGACGTTGTTGTTGTTTATTTGACGTTGTTGGTGTTGTTTATTTGACGTTGTTGTTAATGTTTATTTGACGTTGTTGTTGTTGTTTATTTGACGTTGTTGTTGTTGTTGTTGACGTTGTTGTTGTTGTTGTTTATTTGACGTTGTTGTTGTTGTTGTTGTTTATTTGACGTTGTTGTTGTTGTTGTTATTTATTTGACGTAGTTGTTATTGTATTTATTTGACGTTGTTATTGTTGGTAAAGTTTATTTGACGGTGTTGTTGTAGTTGTTGTTTATTTGACGTTGTTGTTGTTGTTATTTATTGGACGTTGTTGTTGTTGTAGTTTATTTGATGTTGTTGTTGTTGACGTTGGTGTTGTTGTTTTTTATTTGACGTTGTTGTTGTTATTGTTGTTGTTGTTGTTGTTGTTTATTTGACATTGTTGTTGTTTATTTGACGTTGTTGTTGTTGTTGTTTATTTGACGTTGTTGTTGTTTATTTGACGTTGTTGTTGTTGATGTTGTTTATTTGACGTTGTTGTTGTTGTTGTTTATTTGATGTTATTGTTGTTGTTGTTGTTGTTGTTTATTTGACGTTGTTGTTGTTTATTTGACATAGTTGTTGTTGTTGACATTGTTGTTGTTGTTGTTGTTGTTGTTTATTTGACATTTTTGTTGTTGTTGATCTTGTTGTTGTTTATTTGACGTTGTTGTTGTTGTTTATTTGACGTTGTTGTTGTTGTTGTTTATTTGACGTTGTTGTTGTTGTTGACGTTGTTGTTGTTGTTGTTGTTAATTTGACGTTGATGTTGTTGTTGTTTATTTGACGTTGTTGTTGTTGTTATTTATTTGACGTTGTTGTTGTTTATTTGACATTGTTGGTGTTGTTGTTTATTTGACATTGTTGGTGTTGTTGTTTATTTGACGTTGTTGTTATTGTTGTTTATTTGACGTTGTTGTTGTTGTTATTGTTGTTGTTTATTTGACGTTGTTGTTGTTGTTGTTGTTTATTTGATGTTGTTGTTGTTTACTTGACGTTGTTGTTGTTGTTTTTTATTTAACGTTGTTGTTGTTGTTATTTATTTAACGTTGTTGTTGTTGTTATTGTTTATTTGACGTTGTTGTTGTTGCTGTTAATTTGACGTTGTTATTGTTGTTTATTTGACGTTGTTTTTGTTATTTGATGTTGTTGTTATTGTTTTATTTGTTGTTGTTGTTGTTGTTCCTTATTTGACGTTGTTGTTATTGTTGTTGTTTATTTGACGTTGTTGTTGCTGTTGTTTATTTGACGTTGTTGTTGTTGTTGTTTATTTGACGTTGTTGGTGTTGTTGTTTATTTGACGTTGTTGTTGTTGATGTTGTTGTTGTTGTTGTTGTTGTTGTTTATTTAACGTTGTTGTTGTTGTTGTTGTTTATTTGACATTGTTGTTGTTGTTGTTTATTTGACATTGTTGTTGTTGTAATTGTTGTTGTTGTTGTTGTTTATTTGACGTTGTTGTTGTTGTTGACGTTGTTGGTGTTGTTGTTTATTTGACATTGTTGTTGTTATTGTTGTTTTTGTTGTTTATTTGACGTTGTTGTTGTTGTTGTTTATTTGACGTTGTTGTTGTTGTTGATATTGTTTATTTAACGTTGTTGTTGTTGTTGTCTATTTGACGTTGTTATTGTTGTTTATTTGACGTTGTTTTTGTTATTTGACGTTGTTGTTGTTGTTGTAGTTGTTGTTCCTTATTTGACGTTGTTGTTGTTGTTTATTTGACGTTGTTGTTGTTGTTATTGTTATTGTTGTTGTTGTTGTTTATTTGACGTTGTTGTTGTTGTTGTTGTTTATTTGACGTTGTTTTTTCGTTGTTTTGGTTGTTTATTTGACGTTGTTGTTGTTGTTGTTTATTTGACGTTGTTGTTGTTGTTGTTAAAGTTGTTGTTGTTGTTTATTTGACGTTGTTGTTGTTGTTGACGTTGTTTTTGTTGTTGACGTTGTTGTTGTGGTTGTTTATTTGACGTTGTTATTGTTGTTATTGTTGTTTATTTGACATTGTTGTTGTTGTTGACGGTGTTGTTGTTGTTGTTTATTTGACATTGTTGTTGCTGTTGTTGATGTTGTAATTGTTGTTGTTTATTTGACGTTGTTGTTGTTGTTGATGTTGTTTATTTGACGTTGTTGTTGTTGTTTATTTGATGTTATTGTTGTTGTTGTTGTTGTTGTTTATTTGACGTTGTTGTTGTTGTTGTTGTTTATTTGACATAGTTGTTGTTGTTGACGTTGCTGTTGTTGATGTTGTTGTTTATTTGATGTTGTTGTTATTATTGTTGTTGTTGTTGGTTATTCGACGGTGTTGTTGTAGTTGTTGTTTATTTGACGTTGTTGTTGTTGTTATTTATTTGACGTTGTTGTTGTTGTTGTTTATTTGATGTTGTTGTTGTTGACGTTGTTGGTGTTGTTTTTTATTTGACGTTGTTGTTGTTGTTTATTTGACGTTGTTGTTGTTTTTTATTTGACGTTGTTGTTGTTGTTATTGTTTATTTGACGTTGTTGTTGTTATTGTTTATTTGACGTTGTTATTGTTGTTTATTTAAAGTTGTTTTTGTTATTAGACGTTGTTGTTGTTGTTGTTGACGTTGTTGGTGTTGTTGTTTATTTGACATTGTTTTTGTTATTGTTATTGTTGTTGTTTATTTGACGTTGTTGTTGTTGTTGTTTATTTGACGTTGTTGTTGTTGTTGTTTATTTGACGTTGTTGTTGTTGTTGTTATTGTTTATTTGACGTTGTTGTTGTTGTTTATTTGACGTTGTTATTGTTGTTTATTTGACATTGTTGTTGTTGTTGACGGTGTTGTTGTTGTTTATTTGACATTGTTGTTGTTCTTGTTGACGTTGTTGTTGTTGTTGTTGTTGTTTATTTGACGTTGTTATTGTTGTTGTTTATTTGACGTTGTTGTTGTTGTTTATTTGACGTTATTGTTAATGTTGTTGTTGTTGTTGTTTATTTGACGTTGTTGTTGTTGTTGTTTATTTGACATAGTTGTTGTTGTTGACGTTGTTGTTGTTGTTGTTGTTGTTTATTTGACATTTTTGTTGTTGTTGATGTTGTTGTTGTTTATTTGACGTTGTTGTTGTTGTTGTTTATTTGACGTTGTTGTTGTTGTTTATTTGACGTTGTTGTTGTTGTTTATTTGACGTTGTTGTTGTTGTTGACGTTGTTGTTGTTGTTGTTTATTTGACGTTGTTGTGTTGTTGTTGTTGTTATTTATTTGACGTCGTTGTTGTTGTTGTTGTTGTTGTTGTTTATTTGACGTTGTTGTTGTTTATTTGACGTTGTTGGTGTTGTTGTTTATTTGACATTGTTGTTGTTATTGTTTATTTGACGTTGTTGTTGTTGTTTATTTGACGTTGTTGTTGTTGTTGACGTTGTTGTTGTTCTTTATTTGACGTTGTTGTTGTTGTTGTTGATGTTGTTGTTGTTGTTGTTTATTTGACGTTGTTGTTGTTGTTGTTTATTTGACGTTGTTGTTGTTGTTGTTGTTTATTTGATGTTATTGTTAATGTTGTTGTTGTTGTTTATTTGACGTTGTTGTTGTTGTTTATTTGACATAGTTGTTGTTGTTGACGTTGTTGTTGTTGTTGTTGTTTATTTGACATTTTTGTTGTTGTTGATGTTGTTGTTGTTTATTTGACGTTGTTGTTGTTGTTGTTTATTTGACGTTGTTGTTGTTGTTTATTTGACAGTGTTGTTGTTGTTGACGTTGTTGTTGTTGTTGTTGTTGTTGTTGTTGTACTTGTTGTTTATTTGACGTTGTCGTTGTTGTTGTTTATTTGACGTTGTTGTTGTTGTTGTTATTTATTTGACGTTGTTGTTGTTGATGTTGTTGTTGTTGTTGTTTATTTGACGTTGTTGTTGTTTATTTGACGTTGTTGGTGTTGTTTATTTGACGTTGTTGTTAATGTTTATTTGACGTTGTTGTTGTTGTTTATTTGACGTTGTTGTTGTTGTTGTTGACGTTGTTGTTGTTGTTGTTTATTTGACGTTGTTGTTGTTGTTGTTTATTTGACGTTGTTGTTGTTGTTGTTATTTATTTGACGTAGTTGTTATTGTATTTATTTGACGTTGTTGTTGTTGGTAAAGTTTATTTGACGGTGTTGTTGTAGTTGTTGTTTATTTGACGTTGTTGTTGTTGTTATTTATTGGACGTTGTTGTTGTTGTAGTTGATTTGATGTTGTTGTTGTTGACGTTGGTGGTGTTGTTTTTTATTTGACGTTGTTGTTGTTATTGTTGTTGTTGTTGTTGTTGTTTATTTGACATTGTTGTTGTTTATTTGACGTTGTTGTTGTTGTTTATTTGACGTTGTTGTTGTTTATTTGACATAGTTGTTGTTGTTGACATTGTTGTTGTTGTTGTTGTTTATTTGACATTTTTGTTGTTGTTGATCTTGTTGTTGTTTATTTGACGTTGTTGTTGTTGTTTATTTGACGTTGTTGTTGTTGTTGTTTATTTGACGTTGTTGTTGTTGTTGACGTTGTTGTTGTTGTTGTTGTTAATTTGACGTTGATGTTGTTGTTGTTTATTTGACGTTGTTGTTGTTGTTATTTATTTGACGTTGTTGTTGTTTATTTGACATTGTTGGTGTTGTTGTTTATTTGACATTGTTGGTGTTGTTGTTTATTTGACGTTGTTGTTATTGTTGTTTATTTGACGTTGTTGTTGTTGTTATTGTTGTTGTTTATTTGACGTTGTTGTTGTTGTTGTTGTTGTTGTTTATTTGATGTTGTTGTTGTTTACTTGACGTTGTTGTTGTTGTTTTTTATTTAACGTTGTTGTTGTTGTTATTTATTTAACGTTGTTGTTGTTATTGTTAATTTGACGTTGTTGTTGTTGCTGTTAATTTGACGTTGTTATTGTTGTTTATTTGACGTTGTTTTTGTTATTTGATGTTGTTGTTATTGTTTTATTTGTTGTTGTTGTTGTTGTTCCTTATTTGACGTTGTTGTTATTGTTGTTGTTTATTTGACGTTGTTGTTGCTGTTGTTTATTTGACGTTGTTGTTGTTGTTGTTTATTTGACGTTGTTGGTGTTGTTGTTTATTTGACGTTGTTGTTGTTGATGTTGTTGTTGTTGTTGTTGTTGTTGTTGTTTATTTAACGTTGTTGTTGTTGTTGTTTATTTGACATTGTTGTTGTTGTTGTTTATTTGACATAGTTGTTGTTGTAATTGTTGTTGTTGTTGTTGTTTATTTGACGTTGTTGTTGTTGTTGACGTTGTTGGTGTTGTTGTTTATTTGACATTGTTGTTGTTATTGTTGTTTTTGTTGTTTATTTGACGTTGTTGTTGTTGTTGTTTATTTGACGTTGTTGTTGTTGTTGATATTGTTTATTTGACGTTGTTGTTGTTGTTGTCTATTTGACGTTGTTGTTGTTGTTGTAGTTGTTGTTCCTTATTTGACGTTGTTGTTGTTGTTTATTTGTCGTTGTTGTTGTTGTTATTGTTATTGTTGTTGTTGTTGTTTATTTGACGTTGTTGTTGTTGTTGTTGTTTATTTGACGTTGTTTTTGTCGTTGTTTTTGTTGTTTATTTGACGTTGTTGTTGTTGTTGTTGTTGTTTATTTGACGTTGTTGTTGTTTATTTGACGTTGTTGTTGTTGTTGTTAAAGTTGTTGTTGTTGTTTATTTGACGTTGTTGTTGTTGTTGACGTTGTTTTTGTTGTTGACGTTGTTGTTGTGGTTGTTTATTTGACGTTGTTATTGTTGTTTATTTGACATTGTTGTTGTTGTTGACGGTGTTGTTGTTGTTGTTTATTTGACATTGTTGTTGTTGTTGTTGATGTTGTAATTGTTGTTGTTTATTTGACGTTGTTGTTGTTGTTGATGTTGTTTATTTGACGTTGTTGTTGTTGTTTATTTGATGTTATTGTTGTTGTTGTTGTTGTTGTTTATTTGACGTTGTTGTTGTTGTTGTTGTTTATTTGACATAGTTGTTGTTGTTGACGTTGCTGTTGTTGTTGTTGTTGTTGTTTATTTGATGTTGTTGTTATTATTGTTGTTGTTGTTGGTTATTCGACGGTGTTGTTGTAGTTGTTGTTTATTTGACGTTGTTGTTGTTGTTATTTATTTGACGTTGTTGTTGTTGTTGTTGTTTATTTGATGTTGTTGTTGTTGACGTTGTTGGTGTTGTTTTTTATTTGACGTTGTTGTTGTTGTTTATTTGACGTTGTTGTTGTTTTTTATTTGACGTTGTTGTTGTTGTTTTTAATATTTATTTGACGTTGTTGTTGTTATTGTTTATTTGACGTTGTTATTGTTGTTTATTTGAAGTTGTTTTTGTTATTAGACGTTGTTGTTGTTGTTGTTGACGTTGTTGGTGTTGTTGTTTATTTGACATTGTTTTTGTTATTGTTATTGTTATTGTTGTTGTTTATTTGACGTTGTTGTTGTTGTTGTTTATTTGACGTTGTTGTTGTTGTTGTTTATTTGACGTTGTTGTTGTTGTTGTTGTTGTTATTGTTTATTTGACGTTGTTGTTGTTGTTTATTTGACGTTGTTATTGTTGTTTATTTGACATTGTTGTTGTTGTTGACGGTGTTGTTGTGGTTTATTTGACATTGTTGTTGTTCTTGTTGACGTTGTTGTTGTTGTTGTTTATTTGACGTTGTTATTGTTGTTGTTTATTTGACGTTGTTGTTGTTGTTGTTTATTTGACGTTGTTATTGTTGTTGTTTATTTGACGTTGTTGTTGTTGTTTATTTGATGTTATTGTTAATGTTGTTGTTGTTGTTGTTTATTTGACGTTGTTGTTGTTGTTGTTTATTTGACATAGTTGTTGTTGTTGACGTTGTTGTTGTTGTTGTTGTTGTTTATTTGACATTTTTGTTGTTGTTGATGTTGTTGTTGTTTATTTGACGTTGTTGTTGTTGTTGTTTATTTGACGTTGTTGTTGTTGTTGTTTATTTGACATTGTTATTGTTGTTGACGTTGTTGTTGTTGTTGTTTATTTGACGTTGTTGTTGTTGTTGACGTTGTTGTTGTTGTTATTTATTTGACGTTGTTGTTGTTGTTGTTGTTTATTTGACGTTGTTGTTGTTTATTTGACGTTGTTGGTGTTGTTGTTTATTTGACATTGTTGTTGTTATTGTTTATTTGACGTTGTTGTTGTTGTTGTTTTTTTGACGTTGTTGTTGTTGTTGACGTTGTTGTTGTTGTTCTTTATTTGACGTTGTTGTTGTTGTTGTTGTTTATTTGACGTTGTTGTTGTTGTTGTTATTTATTTGACGTAGTTGTTATTGTATTTATTTGACGTTGTTGTTGTTGGTAAAGTTTATTTGACGGTGTTGTTGTAGTTGTTGTTTATTTGACGTTGTTGTTGTTGTTATTTATTTGACGTTGTTGTTGTTGTTGTTAAAGTTGTTGTTGTTGTTTATTTGACGTTGTTGTTGTTGTTGACATTGTTTTTGTTGTTGATGTTGTTGTTGTTGTTGTTGTTTATTTGACGTTGTTATTATTGTTTATTTGACATTGTTGTTGTTGTTGACGGTGTTGTTGTTGTTGTTGTTTATTTGACATTGTTGTTGTTGTTGTTGACGTTGTTGTTGTTGTTTATTTGACTATGTTGTTGATGTTGTTTATTTGACGTTGTTGTTGTTGTTTATTTGATGTTATTGTTGTTGTTGTTGTTTATTTGACGTTGTTGTTGTTGTTGTTTATTTGACATAGTTGTTGTTGTTGACGTTGTTGTTGTTGTTTATTTGATGTTGTTGTTTTTATTATTGTTGTTGTTGGTTATTTGACGGTGTTGTTGTAGTTGTTGTTTATTTGACGTTGTTGTTGTTGTTATTTATTTGACGTTGTTGTTGTTGTTGTTGTTTATTTGATGTTGTTGTTGTTGATGTTGTTGGTGTTGTTTTTTATTTGACGTTGTTGTTGTTGTTTATTTGACGTTGTTGTTGTTGTTTATTTGACGTTGTTGTTGTTGTTATTGTTTATTTGACGTTGTTGTTGTTATTGTTTATTTGACGTTGTTATTGTTGTTTATTTGACGTTGTTTTTGTTATTTGAAGTTGTTGTTGTTGTTGTTGTTGACGTTGTTGGTGTTGTTGTTTATTTGACATTGTTTTTGTTATTGTTATTGTTATTGTTTATTTGACGTTGTTGTTGTTGTTGTTCTTTATTTGACGTTGTTGTTGTTGTTGTTATTATTTATTTGACATTGTTGTTGTTGTTGTTTATTTGACGTTGTTATTGTTGTTTATTTGACATTGTTGTTGTTGTTGGCGGTGTTGTTGTTGTTTATTTGACATTGTTGTTGTTCTTGTTGACGTTGTTGTTGTTGTTGTTTATTTGACATAGTTGTTGTTGTTGACGTTGTTGTTGTTGTTGTTGTTTATTTGACATTTTTTGTTGTTGTTGATGTTGTTGTTGTTTATTTGACGTTGTTGTTGTTGTTGTTGTTTATTTGACGTTGTTGTTGTTGTTTATTTGACGTTGTTGTTGTTGTTGACGTTGTTGTTGTTGTTGTTGTTGACGTTGTTGTTGTTGTTATTTATTTGACGTTGTTGTTGTTGTTGTTGTTGTTGTTTATTTGACGTTGTTGTTGTTTATTTGACGTTGTTGGTGTTGTTGTTTATTTGACATTGTTGTTGTTATTGTTTATTTGACGTTGTTGTTGTTGTTTATTTGACGTTGTTGTTGTTGTTGTTTATTTGACGTTGTTGTTGTTGTTGATATTGTTTATTTGACGTTGTTGTTGTTGTTGTTGTCTATTTGACGTTGTTATTGTTGTTTATTTGACATTGTTGTTGTTGTTGACGGTGTTGTTGTTGTTTATTTGACATTGTTGTTGTTCTTGTTGACGTTGTTGTTGTTGTTGTTTATTTGACGTTGTTATTGTTGTTGTTTATTTGACGTTGTTGTTGTTGTTTATTTGATGTTATTGTTAATGTTGTTGTTGTTGTTGTTTATTTGACGTTGTTGTTGTTGTTGTTGTTGTTTATTTGACATAGTTGTTGTTGTTGACGTTGTTGTTGTTGTTGTTGTTGTTGTTGTTTATTTGACATTTTTGTTGTTGTTGATGTTGTTGTTGTTTATTTGACGTTGTTGTTGTTGTTGTTTATTTGACGATGTTGTTGTTGTTTATTTGACGTTGTTGTTGTTGTTGACGTTGTTGTTGTTGTTGTTGTTTATTAGACGTTGTTGTTGTTGTTGACGTTGTTGTTGTTGTTATTTATTTGACGTTGTTGTTGTTGTTGTTGTTGTTGTTTATTTGACGTTGTTGTTGTTTATTTGGCGTTGTTGGTGTTGTTGTTTATTTGACATTGTTGTTGTTATTGTTTATTTGACGTTGTTGTTGTTGTTTATTTGACGTTGTTGTTGTTGTTGACGTTGTTGTTGTTGTTCTTTATTTGACGTTGTTGTTGTTGTTGTTGTTTATTTGACGTTGTTGTTGTTGTTGTTATTTATTTGACGTTGTTGTTATTGTATTTATTTGACGTTGTTGTTGTTGGTAAAGTTTATTTGACGGTGTTGTTGTAGTTGTTGTTTATTTGACATTGTTGTTGTTGTTATTTATTTGACGTTGTTGTTGTTGTTGTTAAAGTTGTTGTTGTTGTTTATTTGACGTTGTTGTTGTTGTCGTTGTTTTTGTTGTTGACGTTGTTGTTGTTGTTGTTTATTTGACGTTGTTATTGTTGTTTATTTGACATTGTTGTTGTTGTTGACGGTGTTGTTGTTGTTGTTTATTTGACATTGTTGTTGTTGTTGTTGACGTTGTTGTTGTTGTTGTTTATTTGACGTTGTTGTTGTTGTTGATGTTGTTTATTTGACGTTGTTGTTGTTTATTTGATGTTATTGTTGTTGTTGTTGTTTATTTGACGTTGTTGTTGTTGTTGTTGTTTATTTGACATAGTTGTTGTTGTTGACGTTGCTGTTGTTGTTGTTGTTTATTTGATGTTGTTGTTATTATTATTGTTGTTGTTGGTTATTTGACGGTGTTGTTGTAGTTGTTGTTTATTTGACGTTGTTGTTGTTGTTATTTATTTGACGTTGTTGTTGTTGTTGTTTATTTGATGTTGTTGTTGTTGACGTTGTTGGTGTTGTTTTTTATTTGACGTTGTTGTTGTTGTTTATTTGACGTTGTTGTTGTTGTTTATTTGACGTTGTTGATGTTATTGTTGTTGTTTATTTGACGTGGTTGTTGTTGTTGTTTATTTGACGTTGTTGTTGTTGTTGTTGTTGTTGTTATTGTTTATTTGACGTTGTTGTTGTTGTTGTTTATTTGACATTGTTGTTGTTATTGTTGTTTTTGTTGTTTATTTGACGTTGTTGTTGTTGTTGTTTATTTGACGTTGTTGTTGTTGTTGATGTTGTTTATTTGACGTTGTTGTTGTTGTTGTTTATTTGACGTTGTTATTGTTGTTTATTTGACGTTGTTTTTGTTATTTGACGTTGTTGTTGTTGTTGTAGTTGTTGTTCCTTATTTGACGTTGTTGTTGTTGTTGTTTATTTGACGTTGTTGTTGTTGTTATTGTTGTTGTTGTTGTTGTTTATTTGCGTTGTTGTTGTTTATTTGACGTTGTTTTTGTCGTTGTTTTTGTTGTTTATTTGACGTTGTTGTTGTTGTTGTTTATTTGACGTTGTTGTTGTTTATTTGACGTTGTTGTTGTTGTTGTTAAAGTTGTTGTTGTTGTTTATTTGACGTTGTTGTTGTTGTTGACGTTGTTTTTGTTGTTGACGTTGTTGTTGTGGTTGTTTATTTGACGTTGTTATTGTTGTTTATTTGACATTGTTGTTGTTGTTGATGGTGTTGTTGTTGTTGTTTATTTGACATTGTTGTTGTTGTTGTTGATGTTGTAATTGTTGTTGTTTATTTGACGTTGTTGTTGTTGTTGTTGTTGTAGTTGTTGTTCCTTATTTGACGTTGTTGTTGTTGTTTATTTGACGTTGTTGTTGTTGTTATTGTTATTGTTGTTGTTGTTGTTTATTTGACGTTGTTGTTGTTGTTGTTGTTTATTTGACGTTGTTTTTGTCGTTGTTTTGGTTGTTTATTTGACGTTGTTGTTGTTGTTGTTTATTTGACGTTGTTGTTGTTTATTTGACGTTGTTGTTGTTGTTGTTAAAGTTGTTGTTGTTGTTTATTTGACGTTGTTGTTGTTGTTGACGTTGTTTTTGTTGTTGACGTTGTTGTTGTGGTTGTTTATTTGACGTTGTTATTGTTGTTTATTTGACATTGTTGTTGTTGTTGACGGTGTTGTTGTTGTTGTTTATTTGACATTGTTGTTGCTGTTGTTGATGTTGTAATTGTTGTTGTTTATTTGACGTTGTTGTTGTTGTTGATGTTGTTTATTTGACGTTGTTGTTGTTGTTTATTTGATGTTATTGTTGTTGTTGTTGTTGTTGTTTATTTGACGTTGTTGTTGTTGTTGTTGTTTATTTGACATAGTTGTTGTTGTTGACGTTGCTGTTGTTGTTGTTGTTGTTTATTTGATGTTGTTGTTATTATTGTTGTTGTTGTTGGTTATTCGACGGTGTTGTTGTAGTTGTTGTTTATTTGACGTTGTTGTTGTTGTTATTTATTTGACGTTGTTGTTGTTGTTGTTTATTTGATGTTGTTGTTGTTGACGTTGTTGGTGTTGTTTTTTATTTGACGTTGTTGTTGTTGTTTATTTGACGTTGTTGTTGTTTTTTATTTGACGTTGTTGTTGTTGTTATTGTTTATTTGACGTTGTTGTTGTTATTGTTTATTTGACGTTGTTATTGTTGTTTATTTAAAGTTGTTTTTGTTATTAGACGTTGTTGTTGTTGTTGTTGACGTTGTTGGTGTTGTTGTTTATTTGACATTGTTTTTGTTATTGTTATTGTTGTTGTTTATTTGACGTTGTTGTTGTTGTTTATTTGACGTTGTTGTTGTTGTTGTTTATTTGACGTTGTTGTTGTTGTTGTTATTGTTTATTTGACGTTGTTGTTGTTGTTTATTTGACGTTGTTATTGTTGTTTATTTGACATTGTTGTTGTTGTTGACGGTGTTGTTGTTGTTTATTTGACATTGTTGTTGTTCTTGTTGACGTTGTTGTTGTTGTTGTTGTTGTTTATTTGACGTTGTTATTGTTGTTGTTTATTTGACGTTGTTGTTGTTGTTTATTTGACGTTGTTGTTAATGTTGTTGTTGTTGTTGTTTATTTGACGTTGTTGTTGTTGTTGTTTATTTGACATAGTTGTTGTTGTTGACGTTGTTGTTGTTGTTGTTGTTGTTGTTGTTTATTTGACATTTTTGTTGTTGTTGATGTTGTTGTTGTTTATTTGACGTTGTTGTTGTTGTTGTTTATTTGACGTTGTTGTTGTTGTTTATTTGACGTTGTTGTTGTTTATTTGACGTTGTTGTTGTTGTTGACGTTGTTGTTGTTGTTGTTTATTTGACGTTGTTGTGTTGTTGTTGTTGTTATTTATTTGACGTCGTTGTTGTTGTTGTTGTTGTTGTTTATTTGACGTTGTTGTTGTTTATTTGACGTTGTTGGTGTTGTTGTTTATTTGACATTGTTGTTGTTATTGTTTATTTGACGTTGTTGTTGTTGTTGTTTATTTGACGTTGTTGTTGTTGTTGACGTTGTTGTTGTTGTTCTTTATTTGACGTTGTTGTTGTTGTTGTTGATGTTGTTGTTGTTGTTGTTTATTTGACGTTGTTGTTGTTGTTGTTTATTTGACGTTGTTGTTGTTGTTTATTTGATGTTATTGTTAATGTTGTTGTTGTTGTTTATTTGACGTTGTTGTTGTTGTTTATTTGACATAGTTGTTGTTGTTGACGTTGTTGTTGTTGTTGTTTATTTGACATTTTTGTTGTTGTTGATGTTGTTGTTGTTTATTTGACGTTGTTGTTGTTGTTGTTTATTTGACGTTGTTGTTGTTGTTGTTTATTTGACAGTGTTGTTGTTGTTGACGTTGTTGTTGTTGTTGTTGTTGTTGTTGTTGTACTTGTTGTTTATTTGACGTTGTCGTTGTTGTTGTTTATTTGACGTTGTTGTTGTTGTTGTTATTTATTTGACGTTGTTGTTGTTGATGTTGTTGTTGTTGTTGTTTATTTGACGTTGTTGTTGTTTATTTGACGTTGTTGGTGTTGTTTATTTGACGTTGTTGTTAATGTTTATTTGACGTTGTTGTTGTTGTTTATTTGACGTTGTTGTTGTTGTTGTTGACGTTGTTGTTGTTGTTGTTTATTTGACGTTGTTGTTGTTGTTGTTGTTTATTTGACGTTGTTGTTGTTGTTGTTATTTATTTGACGTAGTTGTTATTGTATTTATTTGACGTTGTTGTTGTTGGTAAAGTTTATTTGACGGTGTTGTTGTAGTTGTTGTTTATTTGACGTTGTTGTTGTTGTTATTTATTGGACGTTGTTGTTGTTGTAGTTGATTTGATGTTGTTGTTGTTGACGTTGGTGGTGTTGTTTTTTATTTGACGTTGTTGTTGTTATTGTTGTTGTTGTTGTTGTTGTTTATTTGACATTGTTGTTGTTTATTTGACGTTGTTGTTGTTGTTTATTTGACGTTGTTGTTGTTTATTTGACGTTGTTGTTGTTGATGTTGTTTATTTGACGTTGTTGTTGTTGTTGTTGTTTATTTGATGTTATTGTTGTTGTTGTTGTTGTTGTTTATTTGACGTTGTTGTTGTTTATTTGACATAGTTGTTGTTGTTGTTGACATTGTTGTTGTTGTTGTTGTTGTTTATTTGACATTTTTGTTGTTGTTGATCTTGTTGTTGTTTATTTGACGTTGTTGTTGTTGTTTATTTGACGTTGTTGTTGTTGTTGTTTATTTGACGTTGTTGTTGTTGTTGACGTTGTTGTTGTTGTTGTTAATTTGACGTTGATGTTGTTGTTGTTTATTTGACGTTGTTGTTGTTGTTATTTATTTGACGTTGTTGTTGTTTATTTGACATTGTTGGTGTTGTTGTTTATTTGACATTGTTGGTGTTGTTGTTTATTTGACGTTGTTGTTATTGTTGTTTATTTGACGTTGTTGTTGTTGTTATTGTTGTTGTTTATTTGACGTTGTTGTTGTTGTTGTTGTTGTTGTTTATTTGATGTTGTTGTTGTTTACTTGACGTTGTTGTTGTTGTTTTTTATTTAACGTTGTTGTTGTTGTTATTTATTTAACGTTGTTGTTGTTGTTATTGTTAATTTGACGTTGTTGTTGTTGCTGTTATTTGACGTTGTTATTGTTGTTTATTTGACGTTGTTTTTGTTATTTGATGTTGTTGTTATTGTTTTATTTGTTGTTGTTGTTGTTGTTCCTTATTTGACGTTGTTGTTATTGTTGTTGTTTATTTGACGTTGTTGTTGCTGTTGTTTATTTGACGTTGTTGTTGTTGTTGTTTATTTGACGTTGTTGGTGTTGCTGTTTATTTGACGTTGTTGTTGTTGATGTTGTTGTTGTTGTTGTTGTTGTTGTTTATTTAACGTTGTTGTTGTTGTTGTTGTTTATTTGACATTGTTGTTGTTGTTGTTTATTTGACATAGTTGTTGTTGTAATTGTTGTTGTTGTTGTTGTTTATTTGACGTTGTTGTTGTTGTTGACGTTGTTGGTGTTGTTGTTTATTTGGCATTGTTGTTGTTATTGTTGTTTTTGTTGTTTATTTGACGTTGTTGTTGTTGTTGTTGTTTATTTGACGTTGTTGTTGTTGTTGATATTGTTTATTTGACGTTGTTGTTGTTGTTGTCTATTTGACGTTGTTATTGTTGTTTATTTGACGTTGTTTTTGTTATTTTACGTTGTTGTTGTTGTTGTAGTTGTTGTTCCTTATTTGACGTTGTTGTTGTTGTTTATTTGTCGTTGTTGTTGTTGTTATTGTTATTGTTGTTGTTGTTGTTTATTTGACGTTGTTGTTGTTGTTGTTGTTTATTTGACGTTGTTTTTGTCGTTGTTTTTGTTGTTTATTTGACGTTGTTGTTGTTGTTGTTGTTGTTTATTTGACGTTGTCGTTGTTTATTTGACGTTGTTGTTGTTGTTGTTAAAGTTGTTGTTGTTGTTTATTTGACGTTGTTGTTGTTGTTGACGTTGTTTTTGTTGTTGACGTTGTTGTTGTGGTTGTTTATTTGACGTTGTTATTGTTGTTTATTTGACATTGTTGTTGTTGTTGACGGTGTTGTTGTTGTTGTTTATTTGACATTGTTGTTGTTGTTGTTGATGTTGTAATTGTTGTTGTTTATTTGACGTTGTTGTTGTTGTTGATGTTGTTTATTTGACGTTGTTGTTGTTGTTTATTTGATGTTATTGTTGTTGTTGTTGTTGTTGTTTATTTGACGTTGTTGTTGTTGTTGTTGTTTATTTCACATAGTTGTTGTTGTTGACGTTGCTGTTGTTGTTGTTGTTGTTTATTTGATGTTGTTGTTATTATTGTTGTTGTTGTTGGTTATTCGACGGTGTTGTTGTAGTTGTTGTTTATTTGACGTTGTTGTTGTTGTTATTTATTTGACGTTGTTGTTGTTGTTGTTTATTTGATGTTGTTGTTGTTGACGTTGTTGGTGTTGTTTTTTATTTGACGTTGTTGTTGTTGTTTATTTGACGTTGTTGTTGTTTTTTATTTGACGTTGTTGTTGTTGTTATTGTTTATTTGACGTTGTTGTTGTTATTGTTTATTTGACGTTGTTATTGTTGTTTATTTGAAGTTGTTTTTGTTATTAGACGTTGTTGACGTTGTTGGTGTTGTTGTTTATTTGACATTGTTTTTGTTATTGTTATTGTTATTGTTGTTGTTTATTTGACGTTGTTGTTGTTGTTGTTTATTTGACGTTGTTGTTGTTGTTGTTGTTTATTTGACGTTGTTGTTGTTGTTGTTGTTATTGTTTATTTGACGTTGTTGTTGTTGTTTATTTGACGTTGTTATTGTTGTTTATTTGACATTGTTGTTGTTGTTGACGGTGTTGTTGTGGTTTATTTGACATTGTTGTTGTTCTTGTTGACGTTGTTGTTGTTGTTGTTTATTTGACGTTGTTATTGTTGTTGTTTATTTGACGTTGTTGTTGTTGTTTATTTGATGTTATTGTTAATGTTGTTGTTGTTGTTGTTTATTTGACGTTGTTGTTGTTGTTGTTTATTTGACATAGTTGTTGTTGTTGACGTTGTTGTTGTTGTTGTTGTTGTTTATTTGACATTTTTGTTGTTGTTGATGTTGTTGTTGTTTATTTGACGTTGTTGTTGTTGTTGTTTATTTGACGTTGTTGTTGTTGTTTATTTGACATTGTTATTGTTGTTGACGTTGTTGTTGTTGTTGTTTATTTGACGTTGTTGTTGTTGTTGACGTTGTTGTTGTTGTTATTTATTTGACGTTGTTGTTGTTGTTGTTGTTGTTTATTTGACGTTGTTGTTGTTTATTTGACGTTGTTGGTGTTGTTGTTTATTTGACATTGTTGTTGTTATTGTTTATTTGACGTTGTTGTTGTTGTTGTTTATTTGACGTTGTTGTTGTTGTTGACGTTGTTGTTGTTGTTCTTTATTTGACGTTGTTGTTGTTGTTGTTGTTTATTTGACGTTGTTGTTGTTGTTGTTATTTATTTGACGTAGTTGTTATTGTATTTATTTGACGTTGTTGTTGTTGGTAAAGTTTATTTGACGGTGTTGTTGTAGTTGTTGTTTATTTGACGTTGTTGTTGTTGTTATTTATTTGACGTTGTTGTTGTTGTTGTTAAAGTTGTTGTTGTTGTTTATTTGACGTTGTTGTTGTTGTTGACATTGTTTTTGTTGTTGATGTTGTTGTTGTTGTTGTTTATTTGACGTTGTTATTATTGTTTATTTGACATTGTTGTTGTTGTTGACGGTGTTGTTGTTATTGTTGTTTATTTGACATTGTTGTTGTTGTTGTTGACGTTGTTGTTGTTGTTTATTTGACTATGTTGTTGTTGTTGATGTTGTTTATTTGACGTTGTTGTTGTTGTTTATTTGATGTTATTGTTGTTGTTGTTGTTTATTTGACGTTGTTGTTGTTGTTGTTTATTTGACATAGTTGTTGTTGTTGACGTTGTTGTTGTTGTTTATTTGATGTTGTTGTTATTATTATTGTTGTTGTTGGTTATTTGACGGTGTTGTTGTAGTTGTTGTTTATTTGACGTTGTTGTTGTTGTTATTTATTTGACGTTGTTGTTGTTGTTGTTGTTTATTTGATGTTGTTGTTGTTGATGTTGTTGGTGTTGTTTTTTATTTGACGTTGTTGTTGTTGTTTATTTGACGTTGTTGTTGTTGTTTATTTGACGTTGTTGTTGTTGTTATTGTTTATTTGACGTTGTTGTTGTTATTGTTTATTTGACGTTGTTATTGTTGTTTATTTGACGTTGTTTTTGTTATTTGAAGTTGTTGTTGTTGTTGTTGTTGACGTTGTTGGTGTTGTTGTTTATTTGACATTGTTTTTGTTATTGTTATTGTTATTGTTTATTTGACGTTGTTGTTGTTGTTGTTCTTTATTTGACGTTGTTGTTGTTGTTGTTGTTATTATTTATTTGACATTGTTGTTGTTGTTGTTTATTTGACGTTGTTATTGTTGTTTATTTGAAATTGTTGTTGTTGTTGGCGGTGTTGTTGTTGTTTATTTGACATTGTTGTTGTTCTTGTTGACGTTGTTGTTGTTGTTGTTTATTTGACATAGTTGTTGTTGACGTTGTTGTTGTTGTTGTTGTTTATTTGACATTTTTTGTTGTTGTTGATGTTGTTGTTGTTTATTTGACGTTGTTGTTGTTGTTGTTGTTGTTTATTTGACGTTGTTGTTGTTGTTTATTTGACGTTGTTGTTGTTGTTGACGTTGTTGTTGTTGTTGTTGTTGACGTTGTTGTTGTTGTTATTTATTTGACGTTGTTGTTGTTGTTGTTGTTGTTGTTTATTTGACGTTGTTGTTGTTTATTTGACGTTGTTGGTGTTGTTGTTTATTTGACATTGTTGTTGTTATTGTTTATTTGACGTTGTTGTTGTTGTTTATTTGACGTTGTTGTTGTTGTTGTTTATTTGACGTTGTTGTTGTTGTTGTTATTGTTTATTTGACGTTGTTGTTGTTGTTGTTTATTTGACGTTGTTATTGTTGTTTATTTGACATTGTTGTTGTTGTTGACGGTGTTGTTGTTGTTTATTTGACATTGTTGTTGTTCTTGTTGACGTTGTTGTTGTTGTTGTTTATTTGACGTTGTTATTGTTGTTGTTTATTTGACGTTGTTGTTGTTGTTTATTTGATGTTATTGTTAATGTTGTTGTTGTTGTTGTTTATTTGACGTTGTTGTTGTTGTTGTTTATTTGACATAGTTGTTGTTGTTGACGTTGTTGTTGTTGTTGTTGTTTATTTGACATTTTTGTTGTTGTTGATGTTGTTGTTGTTTATTTGACGTTGTTGTTGTTGTTGTTTATTTGACGATGTTGTTGTTGTTTATTTGACGTTGTTGTTGTTGTTGACGTTGTTGTTGTTGTTGTTGTTGTTGTTGTTTATTTGACGTTGTTGTTGTTTATTTGACGTTGTTGGTGTTGTTGTTTATTTGACATTGTTGTTGTTATTGTTTATTTGACGTTGTTGTTGTTGTTTATTTGACGTTGTTGTTGTTGTTGACGTTGTTGTTGTTGTTCTTTATTTGACGTTGTTGTTGTTGTTGTTGATGTTGTTGTTGTTGTTGTTTATTTGACGTTGTTGTTGTTGTTGTTTATTTGACGTTGTTGTTGTTGTTTATTTGATGTTATTGTTAATGTTGTTGTTGTTGTTTATTTGACGTTGTTGTTGTTGTTTATTTGACATAGTTGTTGTTGTTGACGTTGTTGTTGTTGTTGTTTATTTGACATTTTTGTTGTTGTTGATGTTGTTGTTGTTTATTTGACGTTGTTGTTGTTGTTGTTTATTTGACGTTGTTGTTGTTGTTTATTTGACAGTGTTGTTGTTGTTGACGTTGTTGTTGTTGTTGTTGTTGTTGTTGTTGTACTTGTTGTTTATTTGACGTTGTCGTTGTTGTTGTTTATTTGACGTTGTTGTTGTTGTTGTTATTTATTTGACGTTGTTGTTGTTGATGTTGTTGTTGTTGTTGTTTATTTGACGTTGTTGTTGTTTATTTGACGTTGTTGGTGTTGTTTATTTGACGTTGTTGTTAATGTTTATTTGACGTTGTTGTTGTTGTTTATTTGACGTTGTTGTTGTTGTTGTTGACGTTGTTGTTGTTGTTGTTTATTTGACGTTGTTGTTGTTGTTGTTGTTGTTTATTTGACGTTGTTGTTGTTGTTGTTATTTATTTGACGTAGTTGTTATTGTATTTATTTGACGTTGTTGTTGTTGGTAAAGTTTATTTGACGGTGTTGTTGTAGTTGTTGTTTATTTGACGTTGTTGTTGTTGTTATTTATTGGACGTTGTTGTTGTTGTAGTTGATTTGATGTTGTTGTTGTTGACGTTGGTGGTGTTGTTTTTTATTTGACGTTGTTGTTGTTATTGTTGTTGTTGTTGTTGTTGTTTATTTGACATTGTTGTTGTTTATTTGACGTTGTTGTTGTTGTTTATTTGACGTTGTTGTTGTTTATTTGACGTTGTTGTTGTTGATGTTGTTTATTTGACGTTGTTGTTGTTGTTGTTGTTTATTTGATGTTATTGTTGTTGTTGTTGTTGTTGTTTATTTGACGTTGTTGTTGTTTATTTGACATAGTTGTTGTTGTTGACATTGTTGTTGTTGTTGTTGTTGTTTATTTGACATTTTTGTTGTTGTTGATCTTGTTGTTGTTTATTTGACGTTGTTGTTGTTGTTTATTTGACGTTGTTGTTGTTGTTGTTTATTTGACGTTGTTGTTGTTGTTGACGTTGTTGTTGTTGTTGTTAATTTGACGTTGATGTTGTTGTTGTTTATTTGACGTTGTTGTTGTTGTTATTTATTTGACGTTGTTGTTGTTTATTTGACATTGTTGGTGTTGTTGTTTATTTGACATTGTTGGTGTTGTTGTTTATTTGACGTTGTTGTTATTGTTGTTTATTTGACGTTGTTGTTGTTGTTATTGTTGTTGTTTATTTGACGTTGTTGTTGTTGTTGTTGTTGTTGTTTATTTGATGTTGTTGTTGTTTACTTGACGTTGTTGTTGTTGTTTTTTATTTAACGTTGTTGTTGTTGTTATTTATTTAACGTTGTTGTTGTTGTTATTGTTAATTTGACGTTGTTGTTGTTGCTGTTATTTGACGTTGTTATTGTTGTTTATTTGACGTTGTTTTTGTTATTTGATGTTGTTGTTATTGTTTTATTTGTTGTTGTTGTTGTTGTTCCTTATTTGACGTTGTTGTTATTGTTGTTGTTTATTTGACGTTGTTGTTGCTGTTGTTTATTTGACGTTGTTGTTGTTGTTGTTTATTTGACGTTGTTGGTGTTGCTGTTTATTTGACGTTGTTGTTGTTGATGTTGTTGTTGTTGTTGTTGTTGTTGTTTATTTAACGTTGTTGTTGTTGTTGTTGTTTATTTGACATTGTTGTTGTTGTTGTTTATTTGACATAGTTGTTGTTGTAATTGTTGTTGTTGTTGTTGTTTATTTGACGTTGTTGTTGTTGTTGACGTTGTTGGTGTTGTTGTTTATTTGGCATTGTTGTTGTTATTGTTGTTTTTGTTGTTTATTTGACGTTGTTGTTGTTGTTGTTGTTTATTTGACGTTGTTGTTGTTGTTGATATTGTTTATTTGACGTTGTTGTTGTTGTTGTCTATTTGACGTTGTTATTGTTGTTTATTTGACGTTGTTTTTGTTATTTTACGTTGTTGTTGTTGTTGTAGTTGTTGTTCCTTATTTGACGTTGTTGTTGTTGTTTATTTGTCGTTGTTGTTGTTGTTATTGTTATTGTTGTTGTTGTTGTTTATTTGACGTTGTTGTTGTTGTTGTTGTTTATTTGACGTTGTTTTTGTCGTTGTTTTTGTTGTTTATTTGACGTTGTTGTTGTTGTTGTTGTTGTTTATTTGACGTTGTCGTTGTTTATTTGACGTTGTTGTTGTTGTTGTTAAAGTTGTTGTTGTTGTTTATTTGACGTTGTTGTTGTTGTTGACGTTGTTTTTGTTGTTGACGTTGTTGTTGTGGTTGTTTATTTGACGTTGTTATTGTTGTTTATTTGACATTGTTGTTGTTGTTGACGGTGTTGTTGTTGTTGTTTATTTGACATTGTTGTTGTTGTTGTTGATGTTGTAATTGTTGTTGTTTATTTGACGTTGTTGTTGTTGTTGATGTTGTTTATTTGACGTTGTTGTTGTTGTTTATTTGATGTTATTGTTGTTGTTGTTGTTGTTGTTTATTTGACGTTGTTGTTGTTGTTGTTGTTTATTTCACATAGTTGTTGTTGTTGACGTTGCTGTTGTTGTTGTTGTTGTTTATTTGATGTTGTTGTTATTATTGTTGTTGTTGTTGGTTATTCGACGGTGTTGTTGTAGTTGTTGTTTATTTGACGTTGTTGTTGTTGTTATTTATTTGACGTTGTTGTTGTTGTTGTTTATTTGATGTTGTTGTTGTTGACGTTGTTGGTGTTGTTTTTTATTTGACGTTGTTGTTGTTGTTTATTTGACGTTGTTGTTGTTTTTTATTTGACGTTGTTGTTGTTGTTATTGTTTATTTGACGTTGTTGTTGTTATTGTTTATTTGACGTTGTTATTGTTGTTTATTTGAAGTTGTTTTTGTTATTAGACGTTGTTGACGTTGTTGGTGTTGTTGTTTATTTGACATTGTTTTTGTTATTGTTATTGTTATTGTTGTTGTTTATTTGACGTTGTTGTTGTTGTTGTTTATTTGACGTTGTTGTTGTTGTTGTTGTTTATTTGACGTTGTTGTTGTTGTTGTTGTTATTGTTTATTTGACGTTGTTGTTGTTGTTTATTTGACGTTGTTATTGTTGTTTATTTGACATTGTTGTTGTTGTTGACGGTGTTGTTGTGGTTTATTTGACATTGTTGTTGTTCTTGTTGACGTTGTTGTTGTTGTTGTTTATTTGACGTTGTTATTGTTGTTGTTTATTTGACGTTGTTGTTGTTGTTTATTTGATGTTATTGTTAATGTTGTTGTTGTTGTTGTTTATTTGACGTTGTTGTTGTTGTTGTTTATTTGACATAGTTGTTGTTGTTGACGTTGTTGTTGTTGTTGTTGTTGACGTTGTTGTTGTTGTTGTTGTTGTTTATTTGACATTTTTGTTGTTGTTGATGTTGTTTTTGTTTATTTGACGTTGTTGTTGTTGTTGTTTATTTGACGTTGTTGTTGTTGTTTATTTGACATTGTTATTGTTGTTGACGTTGTTGTTGTTGTTGTTTATTTGACGTTGTTGTTGTTGTTGACGTTGTTGTTGTTGTTATTTATTTGACGTTGTTGTTGTTGTTGTTGTTGTTTATTTGACGTTGTTGTTGTTTATTTGACGTTGTTGGTGTTGTTGTTTATTTGACATTGTTGTTGTTATTGTTTATTTGACGTTGTTGTTGTTGTTGTTTATTTGACGTTGTTGTTGTTGTTGACGTTGTTGTTGTTGTTCTTTATTTGACGTTGTTGTTGTTGTTGTTGTTTATTTGACGTTGTTGTTGTTGTTGTTATTTATTTGACGTAGTTGTTATTGTATTTATTTGACGTTGTTGTTGTTGGTAAAGTTTATTTGACGGTGTTGTTGTAGTTGTTGTTTATTTGACGTTGTTGTTGTTGTTATTTATTTGACGTTGTTGTTGTTGTTGTTAAAGTTGTTGTTGTTGTTTATTTGACGTTGTTGTTGTTGTTGACATTGTTTTTGTTGTTGATGTTGTTGTTGTTGTTGTTTATTTGACGTTGTTATTATTGTTTATTTGACATTGTTGTTGTTGTTGACGGTGTTGTTGTTATTGTTGTTTATTTGACATTGTTGTTGTTGTTGTTGACGTTGTTGTTGTTGTTTATTTGACTATGTTGTTGTTGTTGATGTTGTTTATTTGACGTTGTTGTTGTTGTTTATTTGATGTTATTGTTGTTGTTGTTGTTTATTTGACGTTGTTGTTGTTGTTGTTTATTTGACATAGTTGTTGTTGTTGACGTTGTTGTTGTTGTTTATTTGATGTTGTTGTTATTATTATTGTTGTTGTTGGTTATTTGACGGTGTTGTTGTAGTTGTTGTTTATTTGACGTTGTTGTTGTTGTTATTTATTTGACGTTGTTGTTGTTGTTGTTGTTTATTTGATGTTGTTGTTGTTGATGTTGTTGGTGTTGTTTTTTATTTGACGTTGTTGTTGTTGTTTATTTGACGTTGTTGTTGTTGTTTATTTGACGTTGTTGTTGTTGTTATTGTTTATTTGACGTTGTTGTTGTTATTGTTTATTTGACGTTGTTATTGTTGTTTATTTGACGTTGTTTTTGTTATTTGAAGTTGTTGTTGTTGTTGTTGTTGACGTTGTTGGTGTTGTTGTTTATTTGACATTGTTTTTGTTATTGTTATTGTTATTGTTTATTTGACGTTGTTGTTGTTGTTGTTCTTTATTTGACGTTGTTGTTGTTGTTGTTGTTATTATTTATTTGACATTGTTGTTGTTGTTGTTTATTTGACGTTGTTATTGTTGTTTATTTGAAATTGTTGTTGTTGTTGGCGGTGTTGTTGTTGTTTATTTGACATTGTTGTTGTTCTTGTTGACGTTGTTGTTGTTGTTGTTTATTTGACATAGTTGTTGTTGACGTTGTTGTTGTTGTTGTTGTTTATTTGACATTTTTTGTTGTTGTTGATGTTGTTGTTGTTTATTTGACGTTGTTGTTGTTGTTGTTGTTGTTTATTTGACGTTGTTGTTGTTGTTTATTTGACGTTGTTGTTGTTGTTGACGTTGTTGTTGTTGTTGTTGTTGACGTTGTTGTTGTTGTTATTTATTTGACGTTGTTGTTGTTGTTGTTGTTGTTGTTTATTTGACGTTGTTGTTGTTTATTTGACGTTGTTGGTGTTGTTGTTTATTTGACATTGTTGTTGTTATTGTTTATTTGACGTTGTTGTTGTTGTTTATTTGACGTTGTTGTTGTTGTTGTTTATTTGACGTTGTTGTTGTTGTTGTTATTGTTTATTTGACGTTGTTGTTGTTGTTGTTTATTTGACGTTGTTATTGTTGTTTATTTGACATTGTTGTTGTTGTTGACGGTGTTGTTGTTGTTTATTTGACATTGTTGTTGTTCTTGTTGACGTTGTTGTTGTTGTTGTTTATTTGACGTTGTTATTGTTGTTGTTTATTTGACGTTGTTGTTGTTGTTTATTTGATGTTATTGTTAATGTTGTTGTTGTTGTTGTTTATTTGACGTTGTTGTTGTTGTTGTTTATTTGACATAGTTGTTGTTGTTGACGTTGTTGTTGTTGTTGTTGTTGTTTATTTGACATTTTTGTTGTTGTTGATGTTGTTGTTGTTTATTTGACGTTGTTGTTGTTGTTGTTTATTTGACGATGTTGTTATTGTTTATTTGACGTTGTTGTTGTTGTTGACGTTGTTGTTGTTGTTGTTTATTAGACGTTGTTGTTGTTGTTGACGTTGTTGTTGTTGTTATTTATTTGACGTTGTTGTTGTTGTTGTTGTTGTTGTTTATTTGACGTTGTTGTTGTTTATTTGGCGTTGTTGGTGTTGTTGTTTATTTGACATTGTTGTTGTTATTGTTTATTTGACGTTGTTGTTGTTGTTTATTTGACGTTGTTGTTGTTGTTGACGTTGTTGTTGTTGTTCTTTATTTGACGTTGTTGTTGTTGTTGTTGTTTATTTGACGTTGTTGTTGTTGTTGTTATTTATTTGACGTTGTTGTTATTGTATTTATTTGACGTTGTTGTTGTTGGTAAAGTTTATTTGACGGTGTTGTTGTAGTTGTTGTTTATTTGACATTGTTGTTGTTGTTATTTATTTGACGTTGTTGTTGTTGTTGTTAAAGTTGTTGTTGTTGTTTATTTGACGTTGTTGTTGTTGTCGTTGTTTTTGTTGTTGACGTTGTTGTTGTTGTTGTTTATTTGACGTTGTTATTGTTGTTTATTTGACATTGTTGTTGTTGTTGACGGTGTTGTTGTTGTTGTTTATTTGACATTGTTGTTGTTGTTGTTGACGTTGTTGTTGTTGTTGTTTATTTGACGTTGTTGTTGTTGTTGATGTTGTTTATTTGACGTTGTTGTTGTTTATTTGATGTTATTGTTGTTGTTGTTGTTTATTTGACGTTGTTGTTGTTGTTGTTGTTTATTTGACATAGTTGTTGTTGTTGACGTTGCTGTTGTTGTTGTTGTTTATTTGATGTTGTTGTTATTATTATTGTTGTTGTTGGTTATTTGACGGTGTTGTTGTAGTTGTTGTTTATTTGACGTTGTTGTTGTTGTTATTTATTTGACGTTGTTGTTGTTGTTGTTTATTTGATGTTGTTGTTGTTGACGTTGTTGGTGTTGTTTTTTATTTGACGTTGTTGTTGTTGTTTATTTGACGTTGTTGTTGTTGTTTATTTGACGTTGTTGATGTTATTGTTGTTGTTTATTTGACGTGGTTGTTGTTGTTGTTTATTTGACGTTGTTGTTGTTGTTGTTGTTGTTATTGTTTATTTGACGTTGTTGTTGTTGTTGTTTATTTGACATTGTTGTTGTTATTGTTGTTTTTGTTGTTTATTTGACGTTGTTGTTGTTGTTGTTTATTTGACGTTGTTGTTGTTGTTGATGTTGTTTATTTGACGTTGTTGTTGTTGTTGTTTATTTGACGTTGTTATTGTTGTTTATTTGACGTTGTTTTTGTTATTTGACGTTGTTGTTGTTGTTGTAGTTGTTGTTCCTTATTTGACGTTGTTGTTGTTGTTGTTTATTTGACGTTGTTGTTGTTGTTATTGTTGTTGTTGTTGTTGTTTATTTGCGTTGTTGTTGTTGTTTATTTGACGTTGTTTTTGTCGTTGTTTTTGTTGTTTATTTGACGTTGTTGTTGTTGTTGTTTATTTGACGTTGTTGTTGTTTATTTGACGTTGTTGTTGTTGTTGTTAAAGTTGTTGTTGTTGTTTATTTGACGTTGTTGTTGTTGTTGACGTTGTTTTTGTTGTTGACGTTGTTGTTGTGGTTGTTTATTTGACGTTGTTATTGTTGTTTATTTGACATTGTTGTTGTTGTTGATGGTGTTGTTGTTGTTGTTTATTTGACATTGTTGTTGTTGTTGTTGATGTTGTAATTGTTGTTGTTTATTTGACGTTGTTGTTGTTGTTGTTGTTGTAGTTGTTGTTCCTTATTTGACGTTGTTGTTGTTGTTTATTTGACGTTGTTGTTGTTGTTATTGTTATTGTTGTTGTTGTTGTTTATTTGACGTTGTTGTTGTTGTTGTTGTTTATTTGACGTTGTTTTTGTCGTTGTTTTGGTTGTTTATTTGACGTTGTTGTTGTTGTTGTTTATTTGACGTTGTTGTTGTTTATTTGACGTTGTTGTTGTTGTTGTTAAAGTTGTTGTTGTTGTTTATTTGACGTTGTTGTTGTTGTTGACGTTGTTTTTGTTGTTGACGTTGTTGTTGTGGTTGTTTATTTGACGTTGTTATTGTTGTTTATTTGACATTGTTGTTGTTGTTGACGGTGTTGTTGTTGTTGTTTATTTGACATTGTTGTTGCTGTTGTTGATGTTGTAATTGTTGTTGTTTATTTGACGTTGTTGTTGTTGTTGATGTTGTTTATTTGACGTTGTTGTTGTTGTTTATTTGATGTTATTGTTGTTGTTGTTGTTGTTGTTTATTTGACGTTGTTGTTGTTGTTGTTGTTTATTTGACATAGTTGTTGTTGTTGACGTTGCTGTTGTTGTTGTTGTTGTTTATTTGATGTTGTTGTTATTATTGTTGTTGTTGTTGGTTATTCGACGGTGTTGTTGTAGTTGTTGTTTATTTGACGTTGTTGTTGTTGTTATTTATTTGACGTTGTTGTTGTTGTTGTTTATTTGATGTTGTTGTTGTTGACGTTGTTGGTGTTGTTTTTTATTTGACGTTGTTGTTGTTGTTTATTTGACGTTGTTGTTGTTTTTTATTTGACGTTGTTGTTGTTGTTATTGTTTATTTGACGTTGTTGTTGTTATTGTTTATTTGACGTTGTTATTGTTGTTTATTTAAAGTTGTTTTTGTTATTAGACGTTGTTGTTGTTGTTGTTGACGTTGTTGGTGTTGTTGTTTATTTGACATTGTTTTTGTTATTGTTATTGTTGTTGTTTATTTGACGTTGTTGTTGTTGTTTATTTGACGTTGTTGTTGTTGTTGTTTATTTGACGTTGTTGTTGTTGTTGTTATTGTTTATTTGACGTTGTTGTTGTTGTTTATTTGACGTTGTTATTGTTGTTTATTTGACATTGTTGTTGTTGTTGACGGTGTTGTTGTTGTTTATTTGACATTGTTGTTGTTCTTGTTGACGTTGTTGTTGTTGTTGTTGTTGTTTATTTGACGTTGTTATTGTTGTTGTTTATTTGACGTTGTTGTTGTTGTTTATTTGACGTTGTTGTTAATGTTGTTGTTGTTGTTGTTTATTTGACGTTGTTGTTGTTGTTGTTTATTTGACATAGTTGTTGTTGTTGACGTTGTTGTTGTTGTTGTTGTTGTTGTTTATTTGACATTTTTGTTGTTGTTGATGTTGTTGTTGTTTATTTGACGTTGTTGTTGTTGTTGTTTATTTGACGTTGTTGTTGTTGTTTATTTGACGTTGTTGTTGTTTATTTGACGTTGTTGTTGTTGTTGACGTTGTTGTTGTTGTTGTTTATTTGACGTTGTTGTGTTGTTGTTGTTGTTATTTATTTGACGTCGTTGTTGTTGTTGTTGTTGTTGTTTATTTGACGTTGTTGTTGTTTATTTGACGTTGTTGGTGTTGTTGTTTATTTGACATTGTTGTTGTTATTGTTTATTTGACGTTGTTGTTGTTGTTTATTTGACGTTGTTGTTGTTGTTGACGTTGTTGTTGTTGTTCTTTATTTGACGTTGTTGTTGTTGTTGTTGATGTTGTTGTTGTTGTTGTTTATTTGACGTTGTTGTTGTTGTTGTTTATTTGACGTTGTTGTTGTTGTTTATTTGATGTTATTGTTAATGTTGTTGTTGTTGTTTATTTGACGTTGTTGTTGTTGTTTATTTGACATAGTTGTTGTTGTTGACGTTGTTGTTGTTGTTGTTTATTTGACATTTTTGTTGTTGTTGATGTTGTTGTTGTTTATTTGACGTTGTTGTTGTTGTTGTTTATTTGACGTTGTTGTTGTTGTTTATTTGACAGTGTTGTTGTTGTTGACGTTGTTGTTGTTGTTGTTGTTGTTGTTGTTGTACTTGTTGTTTATTTGACGTTGTCGTTGTTGTTGTTTATTTGACGTTGTTGTTGTTGTTGTTATTTATTTGACGTTGTTGTTGTTGATGTTGTTGTTGTTGTTGTTTATTTGACGTTGTTGTTGTTTATTTGACGTTGTTGGTGTTGTTTATTTGACGTTGTTGTTAATGTTTATTTGACGTTGTTGTTGTTGTTTATTTGACGTTGTTGTTGTTGTTGTTGTTGACGTTGTTGTTGTTGTTGTTTATTTGACGTTGTTGTTGTTGTTGTTGTTGTTTATTTGACGTTGTTGTTGTTGTTGTTATTTATTTGACGTAGTTGTTATTGTATTTATTTGACGTTGTTGTTGTTGGTAAAGTTTATTTGACGGTGTTGTTGTAGTTGTTGTTTATTTGACGTTGTTGTTGTTGTTATTTATTGGACGTTGTTGTTGTTGTAGTTGATTTGATGTTGTTGTTGTTGACGTTGGTGGTGTTGTTTTTTATTTGACGTTGTTGTTGTTATTGTTGTTGTTGTTGTTGTTGTTTATTTGACATTGTTGTTGTTTATTTGACGTTGTTGTTGTTGTTTATTTGACGTTGTTGTTGTTTATTTGACGTTGTTGTTGTTGATGTTGTTTATTTGACGTTGTTGTTGTTGTTGTTGTTTATTTGATGTTATTGTTGTTGTTGTTGTTGTTGTTTATTTGACGTTGTTGTTGTTTATTTGACATAGTTGTTGTTGTTGACATTGTTGTTGTTGTTGTTGTTGTTTATTTGACATTTTTGTTGTTGTTGATCTTGTTGTTGTTTATTTGACGTTGTTGTTGTTGTTTATTTGACGTTGTTGTTGTTGTTGTTTATTTGACGTTGTTGTTGTTGTTGACGTTGTTGTTGTTGTTGTTAATTTGACGTTGATGTTGTTGTTGTTTATTTGACGTTGTTGTTGTTGTTATTTATTTGACGTTGTTGTTGTTTATTTGACATTGTTGGTGTTGTTGTTTATTTGACATTGTTGGTGTTGTTGTTTATTTGACGTTGTTGTTATTGTTGTTTATTTGACGTTGTTGTTGTTGTTATTGTTGTTGTTTATTTGACGTTGTTGTTGTTGTTGTTGTTGTTGTTTATTTGATGTTGTTGTTGTTTACTTGACGTTGTTGTTGTTGTTTTTTATTTAACGTTGTTGTTGTTGTTATTTATTTAACGTTGTTGTTGTTGTTATTGTTAATTTGACGTTGTTGTTGTTGCTGTTATTTGACGTTGTTATTGTTGTTTATTTGACGTTGTTTTTGTTATTTGATGTTGTTGTTATTGTTTTATTTGTTGTTGTTGTTGTTGTTCCTTATTTGACGTTGTTGTTATTGTTGTTGTTTATTTGACGTTGTTGTTGCTGTTGTTTATTTGACGTTGTTGTTGTTGTTGTTTATTTGACGTTGTTGGTGTTGCTGTTTATTTGACGTTGTTGTTGTTGATGTTGTTGTTGTTGTTGTTGTTGTTGTTTATTTAACGTTGTTGTTGTTGTTGTTGTTTATTTGACATTGTTGTTGTTGTTGTTTATTTGACATAGTTGTTGTTGTAATTGTTGTTGTTGTTGTTGTTTATTTGACGTTGTTGTTGTTGTTGACGTTGTTGGTGTTGTTGTTTATTTGGCATTGTTGTTGTTATTGTTGTTTTTGTTGTTTATTTGACGTTGTTGTTGTTGTTGTTGTTTATTTGACGTTGTTGTTGTTGTTGATATTGTTTATTTGACGTTGTTGTTGTTGTTGTCTATTTGACGTTGTTATTGTTGTTTATTTGACGTTGTTTTTGTTATTTTACGTTGTTGTTGTTGTTGTAGTTGTTGTTCCTTATTTGACGTTGTTGTTGTTGTTTATTTGTCGTTGTTGTTGTTGTTATTGTTATTGTTGTTGTTGTTGTTTATTTGACGTTGTTGTTGTTGTTGTTGTTTATTTGACGTTGTTTTTGTCGTTGTTTTTGTTGTTTATTTGACGTTGTTGTTGTTGTTGTTGTTGTTTATTTGACGTTGTCGTTGTTTATTTGACGTTGTTGTTGTTGTTGTTAAAGTTGTTGTTGTTGTTTATTTGACGTTGTTGTTGTTGTTGACGTTGTTTTTGTTGTTGACGTTGTTGTTGTGGTTGTTTATTTGACGTTGTTATTGTTGTTTATTTGACATTGTTGTTGTTGTTGACGGTGTTGTTGTTGTTGTTTATTTGACATTGTTGTTGTTGTTGTTGATGTTGTAATTGTTGTTGTTTATTTGACGTTGTTGTTGTTGTTGATGTTGTTTATTTGACGTTGTTGTTGTTGTTTATTTGATGTTATTGTTGTTGTTGTTGTTGTTGTTTATTTGACGTTGTTGTTGTTGTTGTTGTTTATTTCACATAGTTGTTGTTGTTGACGTTGCTGTTGTTGTTGTTGTTGTTTATTTGATGTTGTTGTTATTATTGTTGTTGTTGTTGGTTATTCGACGGTGTTGTTGTAGTTGTTGTTTATTTGACGTTGTTGTTGTTGTTATTTATTTGACGTTGTTGTTGTTGTTGTTTATTTGATGTTGTTGTTGTTGACGTTGTTGGTGTTGTTTTTTATTTGACGTTGTTGTTGTTGTTTATTTGACGTTGTTGTTGTTTTTTATTTGACGTTGTTGTTGTTGTTATTGTTTATTTGACGTTGTTGTTGTTATTGTTTATTTGACGTTGTTATTGTTGTTTATTTGAAGTTGTTTTTGTTATTAGACGTTGTTGACGTTGTTGGTGTTGTTGTTTATTTGACATTGTTTTTGTTATTGTTATTGTTATTGTTGTTGTTTATTTGACGTTGTTGTTGTTGTTGTTTATTTGACGTTGTTGTTGTTGTTGTTGTTTATTTGACGTTGTTGTTGTTGTTGTTGTTATTGTTTATTTGACGTTGTTGTTGTTGTTTATTTGACGTTGTTATTGTTGTTTATTTGACATTGTTGTTGTTGTTGACGGTGTTGTTGTGGTTTATTTGACATTGTTGTTGTTCTTGTTGACGTTGTTGTTGTTGTTGTTTATTTGACGTTGTTATTGTTGTTGTTTATTTGACGTTGTTGTTGTTGTTTATTTGATGTTATTGTTAATGTTGTTGTTGTTGTTGTTTATTTGACGTTGTTGTTGTTGTTGTTTATTTGACATAGTTGTTGTTGTTGACGTTGTTGTTGTTGTTGTTGTTGTTTATTTGACATTTTTGTTGTTGTTGATGTTGTTGTTGTTTATTTGACGTTGTTGTTGTTGTTGTTTATTTGACGTTGTTGTTGTTGTTTATTTGACATTGTTATTGTTGTTGACGTTGTTGTTGTTGTTGTTTATTTGACGTTGTTGTTGTTGTTGACGTTGTTGTTGTTGTTATTTATTTGACGTTGTTGTTGTTGTTGTTGTTGTTTATTTGACGTTGTTGTTGTTTATTTGACGTTGTTGGTGTTGTTGTTTATTTGACATTGTTGTTGTTATTGTTTATTTGACGTTGTTGTTGTTGTTGTTGTTTATTTGACGTTGTTGTTGTTGTTGACGTTGTTGTTGTTGTTCTTTATTTGACGTTGTTGTTGTTGTTGTTGTTTATTTGACGTTGTTGTTGTTGTTGTTATTTATTTGACGTAGTTGTTATTGTATTTATTTGACGTTGTTGTTGTTGGTAAAGTTTATTTGACGGTGTTGTTGTAGTTGTTGTTTATTTGACGTTGTTGTTGTTGTTATTTATTTGACGTTGTTGTTGTTGTTGTTAAAGTTGTTGTTGTTGTTTATTTGACGTTGTTGTTGTTGTTGACATTGTTTTTGTTGTTGATGTTGTTGTTGTTGTTGTTTATTTGACGTTGTTATTATTGTTTATTTGACATTGTTGTTGTTGTTGACGGTGTTGTTGTTATTGTTGTTTATTTGACATTGTTGTTGTTGTTGTTGACGTTGTTGTTGTTGTTTATTTGACTATGTTGTTGTTGTTGATGTTGTTTATTTGACGTTGTTGTTGTTGTTTATTTGATGTTATTGTTGTTGTTGTTGTTTATTTGACGTTGTTGTTGTTGTTGTTTATTTGACATAGTTGTTGTTGTTGACGTTGTTGTTGTTGTTTATTTGATGTTGTTGTTATTATTATTGTTGTTGTTGGTTATTTGACGGTGTTGTTGTAGTTGTTGTTTATTTGACGTTGTTGTTGTTGTTATTTATTTGACGTTGTTGTTGTTGTTGTTGTTTATTTGATGTTGTTGTTGTTGATGTTGTTGGTGTTGTTTTTTATTTGACGTTGTTGTTGTTGTTTATTTGACGTTGTTGTTGTTGTTTATTTGACGTTGTTGTTGTTGTTATTGTTTATTTGACGTTGTTGTTGTTATTGTTTATTTGACGTTGTTATTGTTGTTTATTTGACGTTGTTTTTGTTATTTGAAGTTGTTGTTGTTGTTGTTGTTGACGTTGTTGGTGTTGTTGTTTATTTGACATTGTTTTTGTTATTGTTATTGTTATTGTTTATTTGACGTTGTTGTTGTTGTTGTTCTTTATTTGACGTTGTTGTTGTTGTTGTTGTTATTATTTATTTGACATTGTTGTTGTTGTTGTTTATTTGACGTTGTTATTGTTGTTTATTTGAAATTGTTGTTGTTGTTGGCGGTGTTGTTGTTGTTTATTTGACATTGTTGTTGTTCTTGTTGACGTTGTTGTTGTTGTTGTTTATTTGACATAGTTGTTGTTGACGTTGTTGTTGTTGTTGTTGTTTATTTGACATTTTTTGTTGTTGTTGATGTTGTTGTTGTTTATTTGACGTTGTTGTTGTTGTTGTTGTTGTTTATTTGACGTTGTTGTTGTTGTTTATTTGACGTTGTTGTTGTTGTTGACGTTGTTGTTGTTGTTGTTGTTGACGTTGTTGTTGTTGTTATTTATTTGACGTTGTTGTTGTTGTTGTTGTTGTTGTTTATTTGACGTTGTTGTTGTTTATTTGACGTTGTTGGTGTTGTTGTTTATTTGACATTGTTGTTGTTATTGTTTATTTGACGTTGTTGTTGTTGTTTATTTGACGTTGTTGTTGTTGTTGTTTATTTGACGTTGTTGTTGTTGTTGTTATTGTTTATTTGACGTTGTTGTTGTTGTTGTTTATTTGACGTTGTTATTGTTGTTTATTTGACATTGTTGTTGTTGTTGACGGTGTTGTTGTTGTTTATTTGACATTGTTGTTGTTCTTGTTGACGTTGTTGTTGTTGTTGTTTATTTGACGTTGTTATTGTTGTTGTTTATTTGACGTTGTTGTTGTTGTTTATTTGATGTTATTGTTAATGTTGTTGTTGTTGTTGTTTATTTGACGTTGTTGTTGTTGTTGTTTATTTGACATAGTTGTTGTTGTTGACGTTGTTGTTGTTGTTGTTGTTTATTTGACATTTTTGTTGTTGTTGATGTTGTTGTTGTTTATTTGACGTTGTTGTTGTTGTTGTTTATTTGACGATGTTGTTGTTGTTTATTTGACGTTGTTGTTGTTGTTGACGTTGTTGTTGTTGTTGTTGTTGTTGTTGTTTATTTGACGTTGTTGTTGTTTATTTGACGTTGTTGGTGTTGTTGTTTATTTGACATTGTTGTTGTTATTGTTTATTTGACGTTGTTGTTGTTGTTTATTTGACGTTGTTGTTGTTGTTGACGTTGTTGTTGTTGTTCTTTATTTGACGTTGTTGTTGTTGTTGTTGATGTTGTTGTTGTTGTTGTTTATTTGACGTTGTTGTTGTTGTTGTTTATTTGACGTTGTTGTTGTTGTTTATTTGATGTTATTGTTAATGTTGTTGTTGTTGTTTATTTGACGTTGTTGTTGTTGTTTATTTGACATAGTTGTTGTTGTTGACGTTGTTGTTGTTGTTGTTTATTTGACATTTTTGTTGTTGTTGATGTTGTTGTTGTTTATTTGACGTTGTTGTTGTTGTTGTTTATTTGACGTTGTTGTTGTTGTTTATTTGACAGTGTTGTTGTTGTTGACGTTGTTGTTGTTGTTGTTGTTGTTGTTGTTGTTGTTGTACTTGTTGTTTATTTGACGTTGTCGTTGTTGTTGTTTATTTGACGTTGTTGTTGTTGTTGTTATTTATTTGACGTTGTTGTTGTTGATGTTGTTGTTGTTGTTGTTTATTTGACGTTGTTGTTGTTTATTTGACGTTGTTGGTGTTGTTTATTTGACGTTGTTGTTAATGTTTATTTGACGTTGTTGTTGTTGTTTATTTGACGTTGTTGTTGTTGTTGTTGACGTTGTTGTTGTTGTTGTTTATTTGACGTTGTTGTTGTTGTTGTTGTTGTTTATTTGACGTTGTTGTTGTTGTTGTTATTTATTTGACGTAGTTGTTATTGTATTTATTTGACGTTGTTGTTGTTGGTAAAGTTTATTTGACGGTGTTGTTGTAGTTGTTGTTTATTTGACGTTGTTGTTGTTGTTATTTATTGGACGTTGTTGTTGTTGTAGTTGATTTGATGTTGTTGTTGTTGACGTTGGTGGTGTTGTTTTTTATTTGACGTTGTTGTTGTTATTGTTGTTGTTGTTGTTGTTGTTTATTTGACATTGTTGTTGTTTATTTGACGTTGTTGTTGTTGTTTATTTGACGTTGTTGTTGTTTATTTGACGTTGTTGTTGTTGATGTTGTTTATTTGACGTTGTTGTTGTTGTTGTTGTTTATTTGATGTTATTGTTGTTGTTGTTGTTGTTGTTTATTTGACGTTGTTGTTGTTTATTTGACATAGTTGTTGTTGTTGACATTGTTGTTGTTGTTGTTGTTGTTTATTTGACATTTTTGTTGTTGTTGATCTTGTTGTTGTTTATTTGACGTTGTTGTTGTTGTTTATTTGACGTTGTTGTTTTTGTTGTTTATTTGACGTTGTTGTTGTTGTTGACGTTGTTGTTGTTGTTGTTAATTTGACGTTGATGTTGTTGTTGTTTATTTGACGTTGTTGTTGTTGTTATTTATTTGACGTTGTTGTTGTTTATTTGACATTGTTGGTGTTGTTGTTTATTTGACATTGTTGGTGTTGTTGTTTATTTGACGTTGTTGTTATTGTTGTTTATTTGACGTTGTTGTTGTTGTTATTGTTGTTGTTTATTTGACGTTGTTGTTGTTGTTGTTGTTGTTGTTTATTTGATGTTGTTGTTGTTTACTTGACGTTGTTGTTGTTGTTTTTTATTTAACGTTGTTGTTGTTGTTATTTATTTAACGTTGTTGTTGTTGTTATTGTTAATTTGACGTTGTTGTTGTTGCTGTTATTTGACGTTGTTATTGTTGTTTATTTGACGTTGTTTTTGTTATTTGATGTTGTTGTTATTGTTTTATTTGTTGTTGTTGTTGTTGTTCCTTATTTGACGTTGTTGTTATTGTTGTTGTTTATTTGACGTTGTTGTTGCTGTTGTTTATTTGACGTTGTTGTTGTTGTTGTTTATTTGACGTTGTTGGTGTTGCTGTTTATTTGACGTTGTTGTTGTTGATGTTGTTGTTGTTGTTGTTGTTGTTGTTTATTTAACGCTGTTGTTGTTGTTGTTGTTTATTTGACATTGTTGTTGTTGTTGTTTATTTGACATAGTTGTTGTTGTAATTGTTGTTGTTGTTGTTGTTTATTTGACGTTGTTGTTGTTGTTGACGTTGTTGGTGTTGTTGTTTATTTGGCATTGTTGTTGTTATTGTTGTTTTTGTTGTTTATTTGACGTTGTTGTTGTTGTTGTTGTTTATTTGACGTTGTTGTTGTTGTTGATATTGTTTATTTGACGTTGTTGTTGTTGTTGTCTATTTGACGTTGTTATTGTTGTTTATTTGACGTTGTTTTTGTTATTTTACGTTGTTGTTGTTGTTGTAGTTGTTGTTCCTTATTTGACGTTGTTGTTGTTGTTTATTTGTCGTTGTTGTTGTTGTTATTGTTATTGTTGTTGTTGTTGTTTATTTGACGTTGTTGTTGTTGTTGTTGTTGTTTATTTGACGTTGTTTTTGTCGTTGTTTTTGTTGTTTATTTGACGTTGTTGTTGTTGTTGTTGTTGTTTATTTGACGTTGTCGTTGTTTATTTGACGTTGTTGTTGTTGTTGTTAAAGTTGTTGTTGTTGTTTATTTGACGTTGTTGTTGTTGTTGACGTTGTTTTTGTTGTTGACGTTGTTGTTGTGGTTGTTTATTTGACGTTGTTATTGTTGTTTATTTGACATTGTTGTTGTTGTTGACGGTGTTGTTGTTGTTGTTTATTTGACATTGTTGTTGTTGTTGTTGATGTTGTAATTGTTGTTGTTTATTTGACGTTGTTGTTGTTGTTGATGTTGTTTATTTGACGTTGTTGTTGTTGTTTATTTGATGTTATTGTTGTTGTTGTTGTTGTTGTTTATTTGACGTTGTTGTTGTTGTTGTTGTTTATTTCACATAGTTGTTGTTGTTGACGTTGCTGTTGTTGTTGTTGTTGTTTATTTGATGTTGTTGTTATTATTGTTGTTGTTGTTGGTTATTCGACGGTGTTGTTGTAGTTGTTGTTTATTTGACGTTGTTGTTGTTGTTATTTATTTGACGTTGTTGTTGTTGTTGTTTATTTGATGTTGTTGTTGTTGACGTTGTTGGTGTTGTTTTTTATTTGACGTTGTTGTTGTTGTTTATTTGACGTTGTTGTTGTTTTTTATTTGACGTTGTTGTTGTTGTTATTGTTTATTTGACGTTGTTGTTGTTATTGTTTATTTGACGTTGTTATTGTTGTTTATTTGAAGTTGTTTTTGTTATTAGACGTTGTTGACGTTGTTGGTGTTGTTGTTTATTTGACATTGTTTTTGTTATTGTTATTGTTATTGTTGTTGTTTATTTGACGTTGTTGTTGTTGTTGTTTATTTGACGTTGTTGTTGTTGTTGTTGTTTATTTGACGTTGTTGTTGTTGTTGTTGTTATTGTTTATTTGACGTTGTTGTTGTTGTTTATTTGACGTTGTTATTGTTGTTTATTTGACATTGTTGTTGTTGTTGACGGTGTTGTTGTGGTTTATTTGACATTGTTGTTGTTCTTGTTGACGTTGTTGTTGTTGTTGTTTATTTGACGTTGTTATTGTTGTTGTTTATTTGACGTTGTTGTTGTTGTTTATTTGATGTTATTGTTAATGTTGTTGTTGTTGTTGTTTATTTGACGTTGTTGTTGTTGTTGTTTATTTGACATAGTTGTTGTTGTTGACGTTGTTGTTGTTGTTGTTGTTGTTTATTTGACATTTTTGTTGTTGTTGATGTTGTTTTTGTTTATTTGACGTTGTTGTTGTTGTTGTTTATTTGACGTTGTTGTTGTTGTTTATTTGACATTGTTATTGTTGTTGACGTTGTTGTTGTTGTTGTTTATTTGACGTTGTTGTTGTTGTTGACGTTGTTGTTGTTGTTATTTATTTGACGTTGTTGTTGTTGTTGTTGTTGTTTATTTGACGTTGTTGTTGTTTATTTGACGTTGTTGGTGTTGTTGTTTATTTGACATTGTTGTTGTTATTGTTTATTTGACGTTGTTGTTGTTGTTGTTTATTTGACGTTGTTGTTGTTGTTGACGTTGTTGTTGTTGTTCTTTATTTGACGTTGTTGTTGTTGTTGTTGTTTATTTGACGTTGTTGTTGTTGTTGTTATTTATTTGACGTAGTTGTTATTGTATTTATTTGACGTTGTTGTTGTTGGTAAAGTTTATTTGACGGTGTTGTTGTAGTTGTTGTTTATTTGACGTTGTTGTTGTTGTTATTTATTTGACGTTGTTGTTGTTGTTGTTAAAGTTGTTGTTGTTGTTTATTTGACGTTGTTGTTGTTGTTGACATTGTTTTTGTTGTTGATGTTGTTGTTGTTGTTGTTTATTTGACGTTGTTATTATTGTTTATTTGACATTGTTGTTGTTGTTGACGGTGTTGTTGTTATTGTTGTTTATTTGACATTGTTGTTGTTGTTGTTGACGTTGTTGTTGTTGTTTATTTGACTATGTTGTTGTTGTTGATGTTGTTTATTTGACGTTGTTGTTGTTGTTTATTTGATGTTATTGTTGTTGTTGTTGTTTATTTGACGTTGTTGTTGTTGTTGTTTATTTGACATAGTTGTTGTTGTTGACGTTGTTGTTGTTGTTTATTTGATGTTGTTGTTATTATTATTGTTGTTGTTGGTTATTTGACGGTGTTGTTGTAGTTGTTGTTTATTTGACGTTGTTGTTGTTGTTATTTATTTGACGTTGTTGTTGTTGTTGTTGTTTATTTGATGTTGTTGTTGTTGATGTTGTTGGTGTTGTTTTTTATTTGACGTTGTTGTTGTTGTTTATTTGACGTTGTTGTTGTTGTTTATTTGACGTTGTTGTTGTTGTTATTGTTTATTTGACGTTGTTGTTGTTATTGTTTATTTGACGTTGTTATTGTTGTTTATTTGACGTTGTTTTTGTTATTTGAAGTTGTTGTTGTTGTTGTTGTTGACGTTGTTGGTGTTGTTGTTTATTTGACATTGTTTTTGTTATTGTTATTGTTATTGTTTATTTGACGTTGTTGTTGTTGTTGTTCTTTATTTGACGTTGTTGTTGTTGTTGTTGTTATTATTTATTTGACATTGTTGTTGTTGTTGTTTATTTGACGTTGTTATTGTTGTTTATTTGAAATTGTTGTTGTTGTTGGCGGTGTTGTTGTTGTTTATTTGACATTGTTGTTGTTCTTGTTGACGTTGTTGTTGTTGTTGTTTATTTGACATAGTTGTTGTTGACGTTGTTGTTGTTGTTGTTGTTTATTTGACATTTTTTGTTGTTGTTGATGTTGTTGTTGTTTATTTGACGTTGTTGTTGTTGTTGTTGTTGTTTATTTGACGTTGTTGTTGTTGTTTATTTGACGTTGTTGTTGTTGTTGACGTTGTTGTTGTTGTTGTTGTTGACGTTGTTGTTGTTGTTATTTATTTGACGTTGTTGTTGTTGTTGTTGTTGTTGTTTATTTGACGTTGTTGTTGTTTATTTGACGTTGTTGGTGTTGTTGTTTATTTGACATTGTTGTTGTTATTGTTTATTTGACGTTGTTGTTGTTGTTTATTTGACGTTGTTGTTGTTGTTGTTTATTTGACGTTGTTGTTGTTGTTGTTATTGTTTATTTGACGTTGTTGTTGTTGTTGTTTATTTGACGTTGTTATTGTTGTTTATTTGACATTGTTGTTGTTGTTGACGGTGTTGTTGTTGTTTATTTGACATTGTTGTTGTTCTTGTTGACGTTGTTGTTGTTGTTGTTTATTTGACGTTGTTATTGTTGTTGTTTATTTGACGTTGTTGTTGTTGTTTATTTGATGTTATTGTTAATGTTGTTGTTGTTGTTGTTTATTTGACGTTGTTGTTGTTGTTGTTTATTTGACATAGTTGTTGTTGTTGACGTTGTTGTTGTTGTTGTTGTTGTTTATTTGACATTTTTGTTGTTGTTGATGTTGTTGTTGTTTATTTGACGTTGTTGTTGTTGTTGTTTATTTGACGATGTTGTTATTGTTTATTTGACGTTGTTGTTGTTGTTGACGTTGTTGTTGTTGTTGTTTATTAGACGTTGTTGTTGTTGTTGACGTTGTTGTTGTTGTTATTTATTTGACGTTGTTGTTGTTGTTGTTGTTGTTGTTTATTTGACGTTGTTGTTGTTTATTTGGCGTTGTTGGTGTTGTTGTTTATTTGACATTGTTGTTGTTATTGTTTATTTGACGTTGTTGTTGTTGTTTATTTGACGTTGTTGTTGTTGTTGACGTTGTTGTTGTTGTTCTTTATTTGACGTTGTTGTTGTTGTTGTTGTTTATTTGACGTTGTTGTTGTTGTTGTTATTTATTTGACGTTGTTGTTATTGTATTTATTTGACGTTGTTGTTGTTGGTAAAGTTTATTTGACGGTGTTGTTGTAGTTGTTGTTTATTTGACATTGTTGTTGTTGTTATTTATTTGACGTTGTTGTTGTTGTTGTTAAAGTTGTTGTTGTTGTTTATTTGACGTTGTTGTTGTTGACGTTGTTTTTGTTGTTGACGTTGTTGTTGTTGTTGTTTATTTGACGTTGTTATTGTTGTTTATTTGACATTGTTGTTGTTGTTGACGGTGTTGTTGTTGTTGTTTATTTGACATTGTTGTTGTTGTTGTTGACGTTGTTGTTGTTGTTGTTTATTTGACGTTGTTGTTGTTGTTGATGTTGTTTATTTGACGTTGTTGTTGTTTATTTGATGTTATTGTTGTTGTTGTTGTTTATTTGACGTTGTTGTTGTTGTTGTTTATTTGACATAGTTGTTGTTGTTGATGTTGCTGTTGTTGTTGTTGTTTATTTGATGTTGTTGTTATTATTATTGTTGTTGTTGGTTATTTGACGGTGTTGTTGTAGTTGTTGTTTATTTGACGTTGTTGTTGTTGTTATTTATTTGACGTTGTTGTTGTTGTTGTTGTTTATTTGATGTTGTTGTTGTTGACGTTGTTGGTGTTGTTTTTTATTTGACGTTGTTATTGTTGTTTATTTGACGTTGTTGTTGTTGTTTATTTGACGGTTTTGTTGTTATTGTTGTTGTTTATTTGACGTGGTTGTTGTTGTTGTTTATTTGACGTTGTTGTTGTTGTTGTTGTTGTTATTGTTTATTTGACGTTGTTGTTGTTGTTGTTTATTTGACATTGTTGTTGTTATTGTTGTTTTTGTTGTTTATTTGACGTTGTTGTTGTTGTTGTTTATTTGACGTTGTTGTTGTTGTTGATGTTGTTTATTTGACGTTGTTGTTGTTGTTGTTTATTTGACGTTGTTATTGTTGTTTATTTGACGTTGTTTTTGTTATTTGACGTTGTTGTTGTTGTTGTTGTTGTTGTTGTTCCTTATTTGACGTTGTTGTTGTTGTTGTTTATTTGACGTTGTTGTTGTTGTTATTGTTGTTGTTGTTGTTGTTTATTTGACGTTGTTGTTGTTGTTTATTTGACGTTGTTTTTGTCGTTGTTTTTGTTGTTTATTTGACGTTGTTGTTGTTGTTGTTTATTTGACGTTGTTGTTGTTTATTTGACGTTGTTGTTGTTGTTGTTAAAGTTGTTGTTGTTGTTTATTTGACGTTGTTGTTGTTGTTGACGTTGTTTTTGTTGTTGACGTTGTTGTTGTGGTTGTTTATTTGACGTTGTTATTGTTGTTTATTTGACATTGTTGTTGTTGTTGATGGTGTTGTTGTTGTTGTTTATTTGACATTGTTGTTGTTGTTGTTGATGTTGTAATTGTTGTTGTTTATTTGACGTTGTTGTTGTTGTTGTTGTTGTAGTTGTTGTTCCTTATTTGACGTTGTTGTTGTTGTTTATTTGACGTTGTTGTTGTTGTTATTGTTATTGTTGTTGTTGTTGTTTATTTGACGTTGTTGTTGTTGTTGTTGTTTATTTGACGTTGTTTTTGTCGTTGTTTTGGTTGTTTATTTGACGTTGTTGTTGTTGTTGTTTATTTGACGTTGTTGTTGTTTATTTGACGTTGTTGTTGTTGTTGTAAAAGTTGTTGTTGTTGTTTATTTGACGTTGTTGTTGTTGTTGACGTTGTTTTTGTTGTTGACGTTGTTGTTGTGGTTGTTTATTTGACGTTGTTATTGTTGTTTATTTGACATTGTTGTTGTTGTTAACGGTGTTGTTGTTGTTGTTTATTTGACATTGTTGTTGCTGTTGTTGATGTTGTAATTGTTGTTGTTTATTTGACGTTGTTGTTGTTGTTGATGTTGTTTATTTGACGTTGTTGTTGTTGTTTATTTGATGTTATTGTTGTTGTTGTTGTTGTTGTTTATTTGACGTTGTTGTTGTTGTTGTTTATTTGACATAGTTGTTGTTGTTGACGTTGCTGTTGTTGTTGTTGTTTATTTGATGTTGTTGTTATTATTGTTGTTGTTGTTGGTTATTCGACGGTGTTGTTGTAGTTGTTGTTTATTTGACGTTGTTGTTGTTGTTATTTATTTGACGTTGTTGTTGTTGTTGTTTATTTGATGTTGTTGTTGTTGACGTTGTTGGTGTTGTTTTTTATTTGACGTTGTTGTTGTTGTTTATTTGACGTTGTTGTTGTTTTTTATTTGACGTTGTTGTTGTTGTTATTGTTTATTTGACGTTGTTGTTGTTATTGTTTATTTGACGTTGTTATTGTTGTTTATTTAAAGTTGTTTTTGTTATTAGACGTTGTTGTTGTTGTTGTTGACGTTGTTGGTGTTGTTGTTTATTTGACATTGTTTTTGTTATTGTTATTGTTGTTGTTTATTTGACGTTGTTGTTGTTGTTTATTTGACGTTGTTGTTGTTGTTGTTTATTTGACGTTGTTGTTGTTGTTGTTATTGTTTATTTGACGTTGTTGTTGTTGTTTATTTGACGTTGTTATTGTTGTTTATTTGACATTGTTGTTGTTGTTGACGGTGTTGTTGTTGTTTATTTGACATTGTTGTTGTTCTTGTTGACGTTGTTGTTCTTGTTGTTGTTGTTAATTTGACGTTGTTATTGTTGTTGTTTATTTGACGTTGTTGTTGTTGTTTATTTGACGTTATTGTTAATGTTGTTGTTGTTGTTGTTTATTTGACGTTGTTGTTGTTGTTGTTTATTTGACATAGTTGTTGTTGTTGACGTTGTTGTTGTTGTTGTTGTTGTTTATTTGACATTTTTGTTGTTGTTGATGTTGTTGTTGTTTATTTGACGTTGTTGTTGTTGTTGTTTATTTGACGTTGTTGTTGTTGTTGTTTATTTGACATTGTTATTGTTGTTGACGTTGTTGTTGTTGTTGTTGTTTATTTGACGTTGTTGTTGTTGACGTTGTTGTTGTTGTTATTTATTTGACGTTGTTGTTGTTGTTGTTGTTGTTTATTTGACGTTGTTGTTGTTTATTTGACGTTGTTGGTGTTGTTGTTTATTTGACATTGTTGTTGTTATTGTTTATTTGACGTTGTTGTTGTTGTTGTTTATTTGACGTTGTTGTTGTTGTTGACGTTGTTGTTGTTGTTCTTTATTTGACGTTGTTGTTGTTGTTGTTGATGTTGTTGTTGTTGTTGTTTATTTGACGTTGTTGTTGTTGTTGTTTATTTGACGTTGTTGTTGTTGTTTATTTGATGTTATTGTTAATGTTGTTGTTGTTGTTTATTTGACGTTGTTGTTGTTGTTTATTTGACATAGTTGTTGTTGTTGACGTTGTTGTTGTTGTTGTTTATTTGACATTTTTGTTGTTGTTGATGTTGTTGTTGTTTATTTGACGTTGTTGTTGTTGTTGTTTATTTGACGTTGTTGTTGTTGTTTATTTGACAGTGTTGTTGTTGTTGACGTTGTTGTTGTTGTTGTTGTTGTTGTTGTTGTTGTTGTTGTACTTGTTGTTTATTTGACGTTGTCGTTGTTGTTGTTTATTTGACGTTGTTGTTGTTGTTGTTATTTATTTGACGTTGTTGTTGTTGATGTTGTTGTTGTTGTTGTTTATTTGACGTTGTTGTTGTTTATTTGACGTTGTTGGTGTTGTTTATTTGACGTTGTTGTTAATGTTTATTTGACGTTGTTGTTGTTGTTTATTTGACGTTGTTGTTGTTGTTGTTGACGTTGTTGTTGTTGTTGTTTATTTGACGTTGTTGTTGTTGTTGTTTATTTGACGTTGTTGTTGTTGTTGTTATTTATTTGACGTAGTTGTTATTGTATTTATTTGACGTTGTTGTTGTTGGTAAAGTTTATTTGACGGTGTTGTTGTAGTTGTTGTTTATTTGACGTTGTTGTTGTTGTTATTTATTGGACGTTGTTGTTGTTGTAGTTGATTTGATGTTGTTGTTGTTGACGTTGGTGGTGTTGTTTTTTATTTGATGTTGTTGTTGTTATTGTTGTTGTTGTTGTTGTTGTTTATTTGACATTGTTGTTGTTTATTTGACGTTGTTGTTGTTGTTTATTTGACGTTGTTGTTGTTTATTTGATGTTGTTGTTGTTGATGTTGTTTATTTGACGTTGTTGTTGTTGTTGTTGTTTATTTGATGTTATTGTTGTTGTTGTTGTTGTTGTTGTTTATTTGACGTTGTTGTTGTTTATTTGACATAGTTGTTGTTGTTGACATTGTTGTTGTTGTTGTTGTTGTTTATTTGACATTTTTGTTGTTGTTGATCTTGTTGTTGTTTATTTGACGTTGTTGTTGTTGTTTATTTGACGTTGTTGTTGTTGTTGTTTATTTGACGTTGTTGTTGTTGTTGACGTTGTTGTTGTTGTTGTTGTTAATTTGACGTTGATGTTGTTGTTGTTTATTTGACGTTGTTGTTGTTGTTATTTATTTGACGTTGTTGTTGTTTATTTGACATTGTTGGTGTTGTTGTTTATTTGACATTGTTGGTGTTGTTGTTTATTTGACGTTGTTGTTATTGTTGTTTATTTGACGTTGTTGTTGTTGTTATTGTTGTTGTTTATTTGACGTTGTTGTTGTTGTTGTTGTTGTTGTTGTTGTTGTTTATTTGATGTTGTTGTTGTTTACTTGACGTTGTTGTTGTTGTTTTTTATTTAACGTTGTTGTTGTTGTTATTTATTTAACGTTGTTGTTGTTGTTATTGTTAATTTGACGTTGTTGTTGTTGCTGTTATTTGACGTTGTTATTGTTGTTTATTTGACGTTGTTTTTGTTATTTGATGTTGTTGTTATTGTTTTATTTGTTGTTGTTGTTGTTGTTCCTTATTTGACGTTGTTGTTATTGTTGTTGTTTATTTGACGTTGTTGTTGCTGTTGTTTATTTGACGTTGTTGTTGTTGTTGTTTATTTGACGTTGTTGGTGTTGTTGTTTATTTGACGTTGTTGTTGTTGATGTTGTTGTTGTTGTTGTTGTTGTTGTTTATTTAACGTTGTTGTTGTTGTTGTTGTTTATTTGACATTGTTGTTGTTGTTGTTTATTTGACATAGTTGTTGTTGTAATTGTTGTTGTTGTTGTTGTTTATTTGACGTTGTTGTTGTTGTTGACGTTGTTGGTGTTGTTGTTTATTTGACATTGTTGTTGTTATTGTTGTTTTTGTTGTTTATTTGACGTTGTTGTTGTTGTTGTTTATTTGACGTTGTTGTTGTTGTTGATATTGTTTATTTGACGTTGTTGTTGTTGTTGTCTATTTGACGTTGTTATTGTTGTTTATTTGACGTTGTTTTTGTTATTTTACGTTGTTGTTGTTGTTGTAGTTGTTGTTCCTTATTTGACGTTGTTGTTGTTTATTTGTCGTTGTTGTTGTTGTTATTGTCATTGTTGTTGTTGTTGTTTATTTGACGTTGTTGTTGTTGTTGTTGTTTATTTGACGTTGTTTTTGTCGTTGTTTTTGTTGTTTATTTGACGTTGTTGTTGTTGTTGTTGTTTATTTGACGTTGTTGTTGTTTATTTGACGTTATTGTTGTTGTTGTTAAAGTTGTTGTTGTTGTTTATTTGACGTTGTTGTTGTTGTTGACGTTGTTTTTGTTGTTGACGTTGTTGTTGTGGTTGTTTATTTGACGTTGTTATTGTTGTTTATTTGACATTGTTGTTGTTGTTGACGGTGTTGTTGTTGTTGTTTATTTGACATTGTTGTTGTTGTTGTTGATGTTGTAATTGTTGTTGTTTATTTGACGTTGTTGTTGTTGTTGATGTTGTTTATTTGACGTTGTTGTTGTTGTTTATTTGATGTTATTGTTGTTGTTGTTGTTGTTGTTTATTTGACGTTGTTGTTGTTGTTGTTTATTTGACATAGTTGTTGTTGTTGACGTTGCTGTTGTTGTTGTTGTTGTTTATTTGATGTTGTTGTTATTATTGTTGTTGTTGTTGGTTATTCGACGGTGTTGTTGTAGTTGTTGTTTATTTGACGTTGTTGTTGTTGTTATTTATTTGACGTTGTTGTTGTTGTTGTTTATTTGATGTTGTTGTTGTTGACGTTGTTGGTGTTGTTTTTTATTTGACGTTGTTGTTGTTGTTTATTTGACGTTGTTGTTGTTTTTTATTTGACGTTGTTGTTGTTGTTATTGTTTATTTGACGTTGTTGTTGTTATTGTTTATTTGACGTTGTTATTGTTGTTTATTTGAAGTTGTTTTTGTTATTAGACGTTGTTGTTGTTGTTGTTGACGTTGTTGGTGTTGTTGTTTATTTGACATTGTTTTTGTTATTGTTATTGTTATTGTTGTTGTTTATTTGACGTTGTTGTTGTTGTTGTTTATTTGACGTTGTTGTTGTTGTTGTTTATTTGACGTTGTTGTTGTTGTTGTTGTTATTGTTTATTTGACGTTGTTGTTGTTGTTTATTTGACGTTGTTATTGTTGTTTATTTGACATTGTTGTTGTTGTTGACGGTGTTGTTGTGGTTTATTTGACATTGTTGTTGTTCTTGTTGACGTTGTTGTTGTTGTTGTTTATTTGACGTTGTTATTGTTGTTGTTTATTTGACGTTGTTGTTGTTGTTTATTTGATGTTATTGTTAATGTTGTTGTTGTTGTTGTTTATTTGACGTTGTTGTTGTTGTTGTTTATTTGACATAGTTGTTGTTGTTGACGTTGTTGTTGTTGTTGTTGTTGTTTATTTGACATTTTTGTTGTTGTTGATGTTGTTGTTGTTTATTTGACGTTGTTGTTGTTGTTGTTTATTTGACGTTGTTGTTGTTGTTTATTTGACATTGTTATTGTTGTTGACGTTGTTGTTGTTGTTGTTTATTTGACGTTGTTGTTGTTGACGTTGTTGTTGTTGTTATTTATTTGACGTTGTTGTTGTTGTTGTTGTTTATTTGACGTTGTTGTTGTTTATTTGACGTTGTTGGTGTTGTTGTTTATTTGACATTGTTGTTGTTATTGTTTATTTGACGTTGTTGTTGTTGTTGTTTATTTGACGTTGTTGTTGTTGTCGACGTTGTTGTTGTTGTTCTTTATTTGACGTTGTTGTTGTTGTTGTTGTTTATTTGACGTTGTTGTTGTTGTTGTTATTTATTTGACGTAGTTGTTATTGTATTTATTTGACGTTGTTGTTGTTGGTAAAGTTTATTTGACGGTGTTGTTGTAGTTGTTGTTTATTTGACGTTGTTGTTGTTGTTATTTATTTGACGTTGTTGTTGTTGTTGTTAAAGTTGTTGTTGTTGTTTATTTGACGTTGTTGTTGTTGTTGACATTGTTTTTGTTGTTGATGTTGTTGTTGTTGTTGTTTATTTGACGTTGTTATTATTGTTTATTTGACATTGTTGTTGTTGTTGACGGTGTTGTTGTTGTTGTTGTTTATTTGACATTGTTGTTGTTGTTGTTGACGTTGTTGTTGTTGTTTATTTGACTATGTTGTTGTTGTTGATGTTGTTTATTTGACGTTGTTGTTGTTGTTTATTTGATGTTATTGTTGTTGTTGTTGTTTATTTGACGTTGTTGTTGTTGTTGTTTATTTGACATAGTTGTTGTTGTTGACGTTGTTGTTGTTGTTTATTTGATGTTGTTGTTATTATTATTGTTGTTGTTGGTTATTTGACGGTGTTGTTGTAGTTGTTGTTTATTTGACGTTGTTGTTGTTGTTATTTATTTGACGTTGTTGTTGTTGTTGTTGTTTATTTGATGTTGTTGTTGTTGATGTTGTTGGTGTTGTTTTTTATTTGACGTTGTTGTTGTTGTTTATTTGACGTTGTTGTTGTTGTTTATTTGACGTTGTTGTTGTTGTTATTGTTTATTTGACGTTGTTGTTGTTATTGTTTATTTGACGTTGTTATTGTTGTTTATTTGACGTTGATTTTGTTATTTGAAGTTGTTGTTGTTGTTGTTGACGTTGTTGGTGTTGTTGTTTATTTGACATTGTTTTTGTTATTGTTATTGTTATTGTTTATTTGACGTTGTTGTTGTTGTTGTTCTTTATTTGACGTTGTTGTTGTTGTTGTTATTATTTATTTGACATTGTTGTTGTTGTTGTTTATTTGACGTTGTTATTGTTGTTTATTTGACATTGTTGTTGTTGTTGGCGGTGTTGTTGTTGTTTATTTGACATTGTTGTTGTTCTTGTTGACGTTGTTGTTGTTGTTGTTTATTTGACATAGTTGTTGTTGTTGACGTTGTTGTTGTTGTTGTTGTTTATTTGACATTTTTCGTTGTTGTTGATGTTGTTGTTGTTTATTTGACGTTGTTGTTGTTGTTGTTGTTGTTTATTTGACGTTGTTGTTGTTGTTTATTTGACGTTGTTGTTGTTGTTGACGTTGTTGTTGTTGTTGTTGTTGACGTTGTTGTTGTTGTTATTTATTTGACGTTGTTGTTGTTGTTGTTGTTGTTTATTTGACGTTGTTGTTGTTTATTTGACGTTGTTGGTGTTGTTGTTTATTTGACATTGTTGTTGTTATTGTTTATTTGACGTTGTTGTTGTTGTTTATTTGACGTTGTTGTTGTTGTTGTTTATTTGACGTTGTTGTTGTTGTTGTTATTGTTTATTTGACGTTGTTGTTGTTGTTGTTTATTTGACGTTGTTATTGTTGTTTATTTGACATTGTTGTTGTTGTTGACGGTGTTGTTGTTGTTTATTTGACATTGTTGTTGTTCTTGTTGACGTTGTTGTTGTTGTTGTTGTTTATTTGACATTTTTGTTGTTGTTGATGTTGTTGTTGTTTATTTGACGTTGTTGTTGTTGTTGTTTATTTGACGATGTTGTTGTTGTTTATTTGACGTTGTTGTTGTTGTTGACGTTGTTGTTGTTGTTGTTTATTAGACGTTGTTGTTGTTGTTGACGTTGTTGTTGTTGTTATTTATTTGACGTTGTTGTTGTTGTTGTTGTTGTTGTTTATTTGACGTTGTTGTTGTTTATTTGGCGTTGTTGGTGTTGTTGTTTATTTGACATTGTTGTTGTTATTGTTTATTTGACGTTGTTGTTGTTGTTTATTTGACGTTGTTGTTGTTGTTGACGTTGTTGTTGTTGTTCTTTATTTGACGTTGTTGTTGTTGTTGTTTTTTCTTTGACGTTGTTGTTGTTGTTGTTATTTATTTGACGTTGTTGTTATTGTATTTATTTGACGTTGTTGTTGTTGGTAAAGTTTATTTGACGGTGATGTTGTAGTTGTTGTTTATTTGACATTGTTGTTGTTGTTATTTATTTGACGTTGTTGTTGTTGTTGTTAAAGTTGTTGTTGTTGTTTATTTGACGTTGTTGTTGTTGACGTTGTTTTTGTTGTTGACGTTGTTGTTGTTGTTGTTTATTTGACGTTGTTATTGTTGTTTATTTGACATTGTTGTTGTTGTTAATGTTGTTGTTGTTGTTGTTTATTTGACATTGTTGTTGTTGTTGTTGACGTTGTTGTTGTTGTTGTTTATTTGACGTTGTTGTTGTTGTTGATGTTGTTTATTTGACGTTGTTGTTGTTTATTTGATGTTATTGTTGTTGTTGTTGTTTATTTGACGTTGTTGTTGTTGTTGTTTATTTGACATAGTTGTTGTTGTTGTTGACGTTGCTGTTGTTGTTGTTGTTGTTTATTTGATGTTGTTGTTATTATTATTGTTGTTGTTGGTTATTTGACGGTGTTGTTGTAGTTGTTGTTTATTTGACGTTGTTGTTGTTGTTATTTATTTGACGTTGTTGTTGTTGTTGTTTATTTGATGTTGTTGTTGTTGACGTTGTTGGTGTTGTTTTTTATTTGACGTTGTTGTTGTTGTTTATTTGACGTTGTTGTTGTTGTTTATTTGACGTTGTTGTTGTTGTTGTTTATTTGACGTGGTTGTTGTTGTTGTTTATTTGACGTTGTTGTTGTTGTTGTTGTTGTTATTGTTTATTTGACGTTGTTGTTGTTGTTGTTTATTTGACATTGTTGTTGTTATTGTTGTTTTTGTTGTTTATTTGACGTTGTTGTTGTTGTTGTTTATTTGACGTTGTTGTTGTTGTTGATGTTGCTTATTTGACGTTGTTGTTGTTGTTGTTTATTTGACGTTGTTATTGTTGTTTATTTGACGTTGTTTTTGTTATTTGACGTTGTTGTTGTTGTTGTAGTTGTTGTTCCTTATTTGACGTTGTTGTTGTTGTTGTTTATTTGACGTTGTTGTTGTTGTTATTGTTGTTGTTGTTGTTATTTATTTGACGTTGTTGTTGTTGTTTATTTGACGTTGTTTTTGTCGTTGTTTTTGTTGTTTATTTGACGTTGTTGTTGTTGTTGTTTATTTGACGTTGTTGTTGTTTATTTGACGTTGTTGTTATTGTTGTTAAAGTTGTTGTTGTTGTTTATTTGACGTTGTTGTTGTTGTTGACGTTGTTTTTGTTGTTGACGTTGTTGTTGTGGTTGTTTATTTGACGTTGTTATTGTTGTTTATTTGACATTGTTGTTGTTGTTGATGGTGTTGTTGTTGTTGTTTATTTGACATTGTTGTTGTTGTTGTTGATGTTGTAATTGTTGTTGTTTATTTGACGTTGTTGTTGTTGTTGATGTTGTTTATTTGACGTTGTTGTTGTTGTTGTTTATTTGATGTTATTGTTGTTGTTGTTGTTTATTTGACGTTGTTGTTGTTGTTGTTGTTTATTTGACATAGTTGTTGTTGTTGACATTGCTGTTGTTGTTGTTGTTGTTTATTTGATGTTGTTGTTATTATTGTTGTTGTTGTTGGTTATTCGACGGTGTTGTTGTAGTTGTTGTTTATTTGACGTTGTTGTTGTTGTTATTTATTTGACGTTGTTGTTGTTGTTGTTTATTTGATGTTGTTGTTGTTGACGTTGTTGGTGTTGTTTTTTATTTGACGTTGTTGTTGTTGTTTATTTGACGTTGTTGTTGTTTTTTATTTGACGTTGTTGTTGTTGTTATTGTTTATTTGACGTTGTTGTTGTTATTCTTTATTTGACGTTGTTATTGTTGTTTATTTGAAGTTGTTTTTGTTATTAGACGTTGTTGTTGTTGTTGACGTTGTTGGTGTTGTTGTTTATTTGACATTGTTTTTGTTATTGTTATTGTTGTTGTTTATTTGACGTTGTTGTTGTTGTTGTTTATTTGACGTTGTTGTTGTTGTTGTTTATTTGACGTTGTTGTTGTTGTTGTTGTTATTGTTTATTTGACGTTGTTGTTGTTGTTGTTGTTTATTTGACGTTGTTATATTTGTTTATTTGACATTGTTGTTGTTGTTGACGGTGTTGTTGTTGTTTATTTGACATTGTTGTTGTTCTTGTTGACGTTGTTGTTGTTGTTGTTGTTGTTTATTTGACGTTGTTATTGTTGTTGTTTATTTGACGTTGTTGTTGTTGTTTATTTGATGTTATTGTTAATGTTGTTGTTGTTGTTGTTTATTTGACGTTGTTGTTGTTGTTGTTTATTTGACATAGTTTTTGTTGTTGACGTTGTTGTTGTTGTTGTTTATTTGACATTTTTGTTGTTGTTGATGTTGTTGTTGTTTATTTGACGTTGTTGTTGTTGTTGTTTATTTGACGTTGTTGTTGTTGTTTATTTGACGTTGTTGTTGTTGTTGACGTTGTTGTTGTTGTTTATTTGACGTTGTTGTTGTTGTTGACGTTGTTGTTATTGTTATTTATTTGACGTTGTTGTTGTTGTTGTTGTTGTTGTTGTTTATTTGACGTTGTTGTTGTTGTTTATTTGACGTTGTTGGTGTTGTTGTTTATTTGACATTGTTGTTGTTATTGTTTATTTGACGTTGTTGTTGTTGTTTATTTGACGTTGTTGTTGTTGACGTTGTTGTTGTTGTTCTTTATTTGACGTTGTTGTTGTTGTTGTTGTTGTTGTTTATTTGACGTTGTTGTTGTTGTTGTTATTTATTTGACGTAATTGTTATTGTATTTATTTGACGTTGTTGTTGTTGGTAAAGTTTATTTGACGGTGTTGTTGTAGTTGTTGTTTATTTGACGTTGTTGTTGTTGTTATTTATTTGACGTTGTTGTTGTTGTTGTTAAAGTTGTTGTTGTTGTTTATTTGACGTTGTTGTTGTTGTTGACGTTGTTTTTGTTGTTGACGTTGTTGTTGTTGTTGTTTATTTGACGTTGTTATTGTTGTTTATTTGACATTGTTGTTGTTGTTGACGGTGTTGTTGTTGTTGTTTATTTGACATTGTTGTTGTTGTTGTTGACGTTGTTGTTGTTGTTTATTTGACTATGTTGTTGTTGTTGATGTTGTTTATTTGACGTTGTTGTTATTGTTTATTTGATGTTATTGTTGTTGTTGTTGTTTATTTGACGTTGTTGTTGTTGTTGTTTATTTGACATAGTTGTTGTTGTTGACGTTGTTGTTGTTGTTGTTGTTTATTTGATGTTGTTGTTATTATTATTGTTGTTGTTGGTTATTTGACGGTGTTGTTGTAGTTGTTGTTTATTTGACGTTGTTGTTGTTGTTGTTATTTATTTGACGTTGTTGTTGTTGTTATTTATTTGACGTTGTTGTTGTTGTTGTTGTTGTTGTTTATTTGATGTTGTTGTTGTTGATGTTGTTGGTGTTGTTTTTTATTTGATGTTGTTGTTGTTGTTTATTTGACGTTGTTGTTGTTGTTGTTGTTTATTTGACGTTGTTGTTGTTGTTATTGTTTATTTGACGTTGTTGTTGTTATTGTTTATTTGACGTTGTTATTGTTGTTTATTTGACGTTGTTTTTGTTATTTGACGTTGTTGTTGTTGTTGTTGACGTTGTTGGTGTTGTTGTTTATTTGACATTGTTTTTGTTATTGTTATTGTTGTTGTTTATTTGACGTTGTTGTTGTTGTTGTTTATTTGACGTTGTTGTTGTTGTTGTTATTATTTATTTGACATTGTTGTTGTTGTTGTTTATTTGACGTTGTTATTGTTGTTTATTTGACATTGTTGTTGTTGTTGGCGGTGTTGTTGTTGTTTATTTGACATTGTTGTTGTTCTTGTTGACGTTGTTGTTGTTGTTGTTTATTTGACGTTGTTATTGTTGTTGTTTATTTGACGTTGTTGTTGTTGTTTATTTGATGTTATTGTTAATGTTGTTGTTGTTTATTTGACGTTGTTGTTGTTGTTGTTTATTTGACGTTGTTGTTGTTGTTGTTTATTTGACATAGTTGTTGTTGTTGACGTTGTTGTTGTTGTTGTTGTTTATTTGACATTTTTGTTGTTGTTGATGTTGTTGTTGTTTATTTGACGTTGTTGTTGTTGTTGTTGTTGTTGTTTATTTGACGTTGTTGTTGTTGTTTATTTGACGTTGTTGTTGTTGTTGACGTTGTTGTTATTGTTGTTGACGTTGTTGTTGTTGTTATTTATTTGACGTTGTTGTTGTTGTTGTTGTTGTTTATTTGACGTTGTTGTTGTTTATTTGACGTTGTTGGTGTTGTTGTTTATTTGACATTGTTGTTGTTATTGTTTATTTGACGTTGTTGTTGTTGTTTATTTGACGTTGTTGTTGTTGTTGGCGTTGTTGTTGTTGTTGTTGTTGTTGTTGTTTATTTGACGTTGTTGTTGTTGTTGTTGTTTATTTGACGTTGTTGTTGTTGTTGTTATTTATTTGACGTAGTTGTTATTGTATTTATTTGACGTTGTTGTTGTTGGTAAAGTTTATTTGATGGTGTTGTTGTAGTTGTTGTTTATTTGACGTTGTTGTTGTTATTTATTTGACGTTGTTGTTGTTGTTGTTTATTTGATGTTGTTGTTGTTGACGTTGGTGGTGTTGTTTTTTATTTGACGTTGTTGTTGTTATTGTTGTTGTTGTTGTTGTTTATTTGACGTTGTTGTTGTTTAGTTGACGTTGTTGTTGTTGTTGTTTATTTGACATAGTTGTTGTTGTTGACGTTGTTGTTGTTGTTGTTGTTTATTTGATGTTGTTGTTATTATTGTTGTTGTTGTTGGTTATTCGACGGTGTTCTTGTAGTTGTTGTTTATTTGACTTTGTTGTTGTTGTTATTTATTTGACGTTGTTGTTGTTGTTTATTTGATGTTGTTGTTGTTGACGTTGTTGGTGTTGTTTTTTATTTGACGTTGTTGTTGTTGTTTATTTGACGTTGTTGTTGTTTTTTATTTGACGTTGTTGTTGTTATTGTTTATTTGACTTTGTTGTTGTTATTGTTTATTTGACGTTGTTATTGTTGTTTATTTGAAGTTGTTTTTGTTATTAGACGTTGTTGTTGTTGTTGTTGACGTTGTTGGTGTTGTTGTTTATTTGACATTGTTTTTGTTATTGTTATTGTTGTTGTTTATTTGACGTTGTTGTTGTTGTTGTTTATTTGACGTTGTTGTTGTTGTTGTTTATTTGACGTTGTTGTTGTTGTTGTTGTTATTGTTTATTTGACGTTGTTGTTGTTGTTGTTGTTTATTTGACGTTGTTATTGTTGTTTATTTGACATTGTTGTTGTTGTTGACGGTGTTGTTGTTGTTTATTTGACATTGTTGTTGTTCTTGTTGACGTTGTTGTTGTTGTTGTTGTTTATTTGACGTTGTTATTGTTGTTGTTTATTTGACGTTGTTGTTGTTGTTTATTTGATGTTATTGTTAATGTTGTTGTTGTTGTTGTTTATTTGACGTTGTTGTTGTTGTTGTTTATTTGACATAGTTGTTGTTGTTGACGTTGTTGTTGTTGTTGTTGTTTATTTGACATTTTTGTTGTTGTTGATGTTGTTGTTGTTTATTTGACGTTGTTGTTGTTGTTGTTTATTTGACGTTGTTGTTGTTGTTTATTTGACGTTGTTGTTGTTGTTGACGTTGTTGTTGTTGTTTATTTGACGTTGTTGTTGTTGTTGACGTTGTTGTTGTTGTTATTTATTTGACGTTGTTGTTGTTGTTGTTGTTGTTGTTGTTTATTTGACGTTGTTGTTGTTTATTTGACGTTGTTGGTGTTGTTGTTTATTTGACATTGTTGTTGTTATTGTTTATTTGACGTTGTTGTTGTTGTTTATTTGACGTTGTTGTTGTTGTTCACGTTGTTGTTGTTGTTCTTTATTTGACGTTGTTATTGTTGTTGTTGTTTATTTGACGTTGTTGTTGTTGTTGTTATTTATTTGACGTAGTTGTTATTGTATTTATTTGACGTTGTTGTTGTTGGTAAAGTTTATTTGACGGTGTTGTTGTAGTTGTTGTTTATTTGACATTGTTGTTGTTGTTGTTATTTATTTGACGTTGTTGTTGTTGTTGTTAAAGTTGTTGTTGTTGTTTATTTGACGTTGTTGTTGTTGTTGATGTTGTTTATTTGACGTTGTTGTTGTTTATTTGATGTTATTGTTGTTGTTGTTGTTTATTTGACGTTGTTGTTGTTGTTGTTTATTTGACATAGTTGTTGTTGTTGTTGACGTTGCTGTTGTTGTTGTTGTTTATTTGATGTTGTTGTTATTATTATTGTTGTTGTTGGTTATTTGACGGTGTTGTTGTAGTTGTTGTTTATTTGACGTTGTTGTTGTTGTTATTTATTTGACGTTGTTGTTGTTGTTGTTTATTTGATGTTGTTGTTGTTGACGTTGTTGGTGTTGTTTTTTATTTGACGTTGTTGTTGTTGTTTATTTGACGTTGTTGTTGTTGTTTATTTGACGTTGTTGTTGTTGTTGTTTATTTGACGTGGTTGTTGTTGTTGTTTATTTGACGTTGTTGTTGTTGTTGTTGTTGTTATTGTTTATTTGACGTTGTTGTTGTTGTTGTTTATTTGACATTGTTGTTGTTATTGTTGTTTTTGTTGTTTATTTGACGTTGTTGTTGTTGTTGTTTATTTGACGTTGTTGTTGTTGTTGATGTTGCTTATTTGACGTTGTTGTTGTTGTTGTTGTTTATTTGACGTTGTTATTGTTGTTTATTTGACGTTGTTTTTGTTATTTGACGTTGTTGTTGTTGTTGTAGTTGTTGTTCCTTATTTGACGTTGTTGTTGTTGTTGTTTATTTGACGTTGTTGTTGTTGTTGTTATTGTTGTTGTTGTTGTTATTTATTTGACGTTGTTGTTGTTGTTTATTTGACGTTGTTTTTGTCGTTGTTTTTGTTGTTTATTTGACGTTGTTGTTGTTGTTGTTTATTTGACGTTGTTGTTGTTTATTTGACGTTGTTGTTATTGTTGTTAAAGTTGTTGTTGTTGTTTATTTGACGTTGTTGTTGTTGTTGACGTTGTTTTTGTTGTTGACGTTGTTGTTGTGGTTGTTTATTTGACGTTGTTATTGTTGTTTATTTGACATTGTTGTTGTTGTTGATGGTGTTGTTGTTGTTGTTTATTTGACATTGTTGTTGTTGTTGTTGATGTTGTAATTGTTGTTGTTTATTTGACGTTGTTGTTGTTGTTGATGTTGTTTATTTGACGTTGTTGTTGTTGTTGTTTATTTGATGTTATTGTTGTTGTTGTTGTTTATTTGACGTTGTTGTTGTTGTTGTTGTTTATTTGACATAGTTGTTGTTGTTGACGTTGCTGTTGTTGTTGTTGTTGTTTATTTGATGTTGTTGTTATTATTGTTGTTGTTGTTGGTTATTCGACGGTGTTGTTGTAGTTGTTGTTTATTTGACGTTGTTGTTGTTGTTATTTATTTGACGTTGTTGTTGTTGTTGTTTATTTGATGTTGTTGTTGTTGACGTTGTTGGTGTTGTTTTTTATTTGACGTTGTTGTTGTTGTTTATTTGACGTTGTTGTTGTTTTTTATTTGACGTTGTTGTTGTTGTTATTGTTTATTTGACGTTGTTGTTGTTATTCTTTATTTGACGTTGTTATTGTTGTTTATTTGAAGTTGTTTTTGTTATTAGACGTTGTTGTTGTTGTTGACGTTGTTGGTGTTGTTGTTTATTTGACATTGTTTTTGTTATTGTTATTGTTGTTGTTTATTTGACGTTGTTGTTGTTGTTGTTTATTTGACGTTGTTGTTGTTGTTGTTTATTTGACGTTGTTGTTGTTGTTGTTGTTATTGTTTATTTGACGTTGTTGTTGTTGTTGTTTATTTGACGTTGTTATATTTGTTTATTTGACATTGTTGTTGTTGTTGACGGTGTTGTTGTTGTTTATTTGACATTGTTGTTGTTCTTGTTGACGTTGTTGTTGTTGTTGTTGTTGTTTATTTGACGTTGTTATTGTTGTTGTTTATTTGACGTTGTTGTTGTTGTTTATTTGATGTTATTGTTAATGTTGTTGTTGTTGTTGTTTATTTGACGTTGTTGTTGTTGTTGTTTATTTGACATAGTTTTTGTTGTTGACGTTGTTGTTGTTGTTGTTGTTTATTTGACATTTTTGTTGTTGTTGATGTTGTTGTTGTTTATTTGACGTTGTTGTTGTTGTTGTTTATTTGACGTTGTTGTTGTTGTTTATTTGACGTTGTTGTTGTTGTTGACGTTGTTGTTGTTGTTTATTTGACGTTGTTGTTGTTGTTGACGTTGTTGTTATTGTTATTTATTTGACGTTGTTGTTGTTGTTGTTGTTGTTGTTGTTGTTAATTTGACGTTGTTGTTGTTGTTTATTTGACGTTGTTGGTGTTGTTGTTTATTTGACATTGTTGTTGTTATTGTTTATTTGACGTTGTTGTTGTTGTTTATTTGACGTTGTTGTTGTTGACGTTGTTGTTGTTGTTCTTTATTTGACGTTGTTGTTGTTGTTGTTGTTGTTGTTTATTTGACGTTGTTGTTGTTGTTGTTATTTATTTGACGTAATTGTTATTGTATTTATTTGACGTTGTTGTTGTTGGTAAAGTTTATTTGACGGTGTTGTTGTAGTTGTTGTTTATTTGACGTTGTTGTTGTTGTTATTTATTTGACGTTGTTGTTGTTGTTGTTAAAGTTGTTGTTGTTGTTTATTTGACGTTGTTGTTGTTGTTGACGTTGTTTTTGTTGTTGACGTTGTTGTTGTTGTTGTTTATTTGACGTTGTTATTGTTGTTTATTTGACATTGTTGTTGTTGTTGACGGTGTTGTTGTTGTTGTTTATTTGACATTGTTGTTGTTGTTGTTGACGTTGTTGTTGTTGTTTATTTGACTATGTTGTTGTTGTTGATGTTGTTTATTTGACGTTGTTGTTATTGTTTATTTGATGTTATTGTTGTTGTTGTTGTTTATTTGACGTTGTTGTTGTTGTTGTTTATTTGACATAGTTGTTGTTGTTGACGTTGTTGTTGTTGTTGTTGTTTATTTGATGTTGTTGTTATTATTATTGTTGTTGTTGGTTATTTGACGGTGTTGTTGTAGTTGTTGTTTATTTGACGTTGTTGTTGTTGTTGTTATTTATTTGACGTTGTTGTTGTTGTTATTTATTTGACGTTGTTGTTGTTGTTGTTGTTGTTGTTTATTTGATGTTGTTGTTGTTGATGTTGTTGGTGTTGTTTTTTATTTGATGTTGTTGTTGTTGTTTATTTGACGTTGTTGTTGTTGTTGTTGTTTATTTGACGTTGTTGTTGTTGTTATTGTTTATTTGACGTTGTTGTTGTTATTGTTTATTTGACGTTGTTATTGTTGTTTATTTGACGTTGTTTTTGTTATTTGACGTTGTTGTTGTTGTTGTTGACGTTGTTGGTGTTGTTGTTTATTTGACATTGTTTTTGTTATTGTTATTGTTGTTGTTTATTTGACGTTGTTGTTGTTGTTGTTTATTTGACGTTGTTGTTGTTGTTGTTATTATTTATTTGACATTGTTGTTGTTGTTGTTTATTTGACGTTGTTATTGTTGTTTATTTGACATTGTTGTTGTTGTTGGCGGTGTTGTTGTTGTTTATTTGACATTGTTGTTGTTCTTGTTGACGTTGTTGTTGTTGTTGTTTATTTGACGTTGTTATTGTTGTTGTTTATTTGACGTTGTTGTTGTTGTTTATTTGATGTTATTGTTAATGTTGTTGTTGTTTATTTGACGTTGTTGTTGTTGTTGTTTATTTGACGTTGTTGTTGTTGTTGTTTATTTGACATAGTTGTTGTTGTTGACGTTGTTGTTGTTGTTGTTGTTTATTTGACATTTTTGTTGTTGTTGATGTTGTTGTTGTTTATTTGACGTTGTTGTTGTTGTTGTTGTTGTTGTTTATTTGACGTTGTTGTTGTTGTTTATTTGACGTTGTTGTTGTTGTTGACGTTGTTGTTGTTGTTGTTGACGTTGTTGTTGTTGTTATTTATTTGACGTTGTTGTTGTTGTTGTTGTTGTTTATTTGACGTTGTTGTTGTTTATTTGACGTTGTTGGTGTTGTTGTTTATTTGACATTGTTGTTGTTATTGTTTATTTGACGTTGTTCTTGTTGTTTATTTGACGTTGTTGTTGTTGTTGGCGTTGTTGTTGTTGTTGTTGTTGTTGTTGTTTATTTGACGTTGTTGTTGTTGTTGTTGTTTATTTGACGTTGTTGTTGTTGTTGTTATTTATTTGACGTAGTTGTTATTGTATTTATTTGACGTTGTTGTTGTTGGTAAAGTTTATTTGATGGTGTTGTTGTAGTTGTTGTTTATTTGACGTTGTTGTTGTTATTTATTTGACGTTGTTGTTGTTGTTGTTTATTTGATGTTGTTGTTGTTGACGTTGGTGGTGTTGTTTTTTATTTGACGTTGTTGTTGTTATTGTTGTTGTTGTTGTTGTTTATTTGACGTTGTTGTTGTTTAGTTGACGTTGTTGTTGTTGTTGTTTATTTGACATAGTTGTTGTTGTTGACGTTGTTGTTGTTGTTGTTGTTTATTTGATGTTGTTGTTATTATTGTTGTTGTTGTTGGTTATTCGACGGTGTTCTTGTAGTTGTTGTTTATTTGACTTTGTTGTTGTTGTTATTTATTTGACGTTGTTGTTGTTGTTTATTTGATGTTGTTGTTGTTGACGTTGTTGGTGTTGTTTTTTATTTGACGTTGTTGTTGTTGTTTATTTGACGTTGTTGTTGTTTTTTATTTGACGTTGTTGTTGTTATTGTTTATTTGACTTTGTTGTTGTTATTGTTTATTTGACGTTGTTATTGTTGTTTATTTGAAGTTGTTTTTGTTATTAGACGTTGTTGTTGTTGTTGTTGACGTTGTTGGTGTTGTTGTTTATTTGACATTGTTTTTGTTATTGTTATTGTTGTTGTTTATTTGACGTTGTTGTTGTTGTTGTTTATTTGACGTTGTTGTTGTTGTTGTTTATTTGACGTTGTTGTTGTTGTTGTTGTTGTTATTGTTTATTTGACGTTGTTGTTGTTGTTGTTGTTTATTTGACGTTGTTATTGTTGTTTATTTGACATTGTTGTTGTTGTTGACGGTGTTGTTGTTGTTTATTTGACATTGTTGTTGTTCTTGTTGACGTTGTTGTTGTTGTTGTTGTTTATTTGACGTTGTTATTGTTGTTGTTTATTTGACGTTGTTGTTGTTGTTTATTTGATGTTATTGTTAATGTTGTTGTTGTTGTTGTTTATTTGACGTTGTTGTTGTTGTTGTTTATTTGACATAGTTGTTGTTGTTGACGTTGTTGTTGTTGTTGTTTATTTGACATTTTTGTTGTTGTTGATGTTGTTGTTGTTTATTTGACGTTGTTGTTGTTGTTGTTGTTTATTTGACGTTGTTGTTGTTGTTTATTTGACGTTGTTGTTGTTGTTGACGTTGTTGTTGTTGTTTATTTGACGTTGTTGTTGTTGTTGACGTTGTTGTTGTTGTTATTTATTTGACGTTGTTGTTGTTGTTGTTGTTGTTGTTGTTTATTTGACGTTGTTGTTGTTTATTTGACGTTGTTGGTGTTGTTGTTTATTTGACATTGTTGTTGTTATTGTTTATTTGACGTTGTTGTTGTTGTTTATTTGACGTTGTTGTTGTTGTTCACGTTGTTGTTGTTGTTCTTTATTTGACGTTGTTATTGTTGTTGTTGTTTATTTGACGTTGTTGTTGTTGTTGTTATTTATTTGACGTAGTTGTTATTGTATTTATTTGACGTTGTTGTTGTTGGTAAAGTTTATTTGACGGTGTTGTTGTAGTTGTTGTTTATTTGACATTGTTGTTGTTGTTGTTATTTATTTGACGTTGTTGTTGTTGTTGTTAAAGTTGTTGTTGTTGTTTATTTGACGTTGTTGTTGTTGACGTTGTTTTTGTTGTTGACGTTGTTGTTGTTGTTGTTTATTTGACGTTGTTATTGTTGTTTATTTGACATTGTTGTTGTTGTTGACGGTGTTGTTGTTGTTGTTTATTTGACATTGTTGTTGTTGTTGTTGACGTTGTTGTTGTTGTTGTTGTTGTTTATTTGACGTTGTTGTTGTTGTTGATGTTGTTTATTTGACGTTGTTGTTGTTGTTTATTTGATGTTATTGTTGTTGTTGTTGTTTATTTGACGTTGTTGTTGTTGTTGTTGTTTATTTGACATAGTTGTTGTTGTTGACGTTGCTGTTGTTGTTGTTGTTGTTTATTTGATGTTGTTGTTATTATTATTGTTGTTGTTGGTTATTTGACGGTGTATTTGTAGTTGTTGTTTATTTGACGTTGTTGTTGTTGTTATTTATTTGACGTTGTTGTTGTTGTTTATTTGATGTTGTTGTTGTTGACGTTGTTGGTGTTGTTTTTTATTTGACGTTGTTGTTGTTGTTTATTTGACGTTGTTGTTGTTGTTTATTTGACGTTGTTGTTGTTGTTATTGTTTATTTGACGTTGTTGTTGTTATTGTTTATTTGACGTTGTTATTGTTGTTTGTTTGACGTTGTTTTTGTTATTTGACGTTGTTGTTGTTGTTGTTGACGTTGTTGGTGTTGTTTTTTATTTGACATTGTTTTTGTTATTGTTATTGTTGTTGTTTATTTGACGTTGTTGTTGTTGTTTATTTGACGTTGTTGTTGTTGTTGTTTATTTGACGTTGTTGTTGTTGTTGTTGTTATTGTTTATTTGACGTTGTTGTTTTTGTTGTTTATTTGACGTTGTTATTGTTGTTTATTTGACATTGTTGTTGTTGTTGGCGGTGTTGTTGTTGTTTATTTGACATTGTTGTTGTTCTTGTTGACGTTGTTGTTGTTGTTGTTTATTTGACGTTGTTATTGTTGTTGTTTATTTGACGTTGTTGTTGTTGTTTATTTGATGTTATTGTTAATGTTGTTGTTGTTGTTGTTTATTTGACGTTGTTGTTGTTGTTGTTTATTTGACATAGTTGTTGTTATTGACGTTGTTGTTGTTGTTGTTGTTGTTGTTTATTTGACATTTTTGTTGTTGTTGATGTTGTTGTTGTTTATTTGACGTTGTTGTTGTTGTTGTTGTTTATTTGACGTTGTTGTTGATGTTTATTTGACGTTGTTGTTGTTGTTGTTGACGTTGTTGTTGTTGTTGTTGACGTTGTTGTTGTTGTTATTTATTTGACGTTGTTGTTGTTCTTGTTGTTGTTTATTTGACGTTGTTGTTGTTTATTTGACGTTGTTGGTGTTGTTGTTTATTTGACATTGTTGTTGTTCTTGTTTATTTGACGTTGTTGTTGTTGTTTATTTGACGTTGTTGTTGTTGTTGGCGTTGTTATTGCTGTTGTTTATTTGACGTTGTTGTTGTTGTTGTTTATTTGACGTTGTTGTTGTTGTTATTTATTTGACGTAGTTGTTATTGTATTTATTTGACGTTGTTGTTGTTGGTAAAGTTTATTTGATGGTGTTGTTGTTGTTGTTGTTGTTTATTTGACGTTGTTGTTGTTGTTATTTATTTGACGTTGTTGTTGTTGTTGTTTATTTGATGTTGTTGTTGTTGACGTTGGTGGTGTTGTTTTTTATTTGACGTTGTTGTTGTTATTGTTGTTGTTGTTGTTGTTTATTTGCCGTTGTTGTTGTTTAGTTGACATTGTTGTTGTTGTTGTTTATTTGACGTTGTTGTTGTTGTTTATTTGACGTTGTTGTTGTTGTTGTTGATGTTGTTTATTTGACGTTGTTGTTGTTGTTTATTTGATGTTATTGTTGTTGTTGTTGTTGTTGTTTATTTGACGTTGTTGTTGTTGTTGTTTATTTGACATAGTTGTTGTTGTTTATTTGACATTTTTGTTGTTGTTGATGTTGTTGTTATTTATTTGACGTTGTTGTTGTTGTTTATTTGACGTTGTTGTTGTTGTTGTTGTTTATTTGACGTTGTTGTTATTGTTGACGTTGTTGTTGTTGTTGTTGTTGTTTATTTGACGTTGATGTTGTTGTTGTTTATTTGACGTTGTTGTTGTTGTTATTTATTTGACGTTGTTGTTGTTGTTATTGTTGTTGTTGTTGTTGTTTATTTGACGTTGTTGTTGTTGTTGTTGTTTATTTGACATTGTTGGTGTTGTTGTTTATTTGACATTGTTGTTGTTATTGTTTATTTGACGTTGTTGTTGTTGTTTATTTGACGTTGTTGTTGTTGTTGACGTTGTTGTTGTTGTTGTTGTTTATTTGACATTGTTGTTGTTGTTGTTTATTTGACGTTGTTGTTGTTATTTATTTGACGTAGTTGTTGTATTTATTTGACGTTGTTGTTGTTATTTATTTGACGGTGTTGTTGTAGTTGTTGTTTATTTGACGTTGTTGTTGTTGATATTTATTTGACGTTGTTGTTGTTGTTTATTTGATGTTGTTGTTGTTGACGTTGTTGGTGTTGTTTTTTATTTGACGTTGTTGTTGTTATTATTGTTGTTGTTGTTTATTTGACGTTATTGTTGTTGTTTATTTGACGTTATTGTTGTTGTTATTGTTTATTTGATGTTGTTGTTGTTGTTGTTGTTTATTTGACGTTGTTATTCTTGTTTATTTGACGTTGTTTTTGTTATTTGACATTGTTGTTGTGGTTGACGTTGTTGGTGTTGTTGTTTATTTGACGTTGTTTTTGTTATTGTTATTGTTGTTGTTTATTTGACGTTGTTGTTGTTGTTTATTTGACGTTGTTGTTGTTGTTGTTGTTTATTTGACGTTGTTGTTGTTGTTTATTTGTCGTTGTTATTGTTGTTTATTTGACGTTGTTTTTGTTATTTGACGTTGTTGTTGTTGTTGTATTTGTTGTTGTTGTTGTTCCTTATTTGACGTTGTTGTTGTTGTTGCTGTTGTTTATTTGACGTTGTTGTTGTAGTTGTTTATTTGACATTGTTGTTGTTGTTGTTATTGTTGTTGTTGTTTATTTGAAGTTGTTGTTGTTGTTTATTTGACGTGGTTGTTGTTGTTGTTTATTTGACGTTATTGTTGCTGTTGATCTTGTTGTTGTTGTTTATTTGATGTTATTGTTGTTGTTATTTATTTGACATTGTTAATGTTTTTGACGTTGTTGTTGTTGTTTTTGTTGTTTATTTGATGTTGTTGTTGTTGATGTTGTTGGTGTTGTTGTTTATTTGACGTTGTTGTTGTTGATGTTTATTTGACGTTGTTTTAGTTGTTGTTGTTTATTTGACGTTGTTGTTGTTGTTTGTTTGACGTTGTTGTTGTTGACATTGTTGTTGTTTATGTTATTGTTTATTTGACGTTGTTGTTATTGTTTATTTGACATAGTTGTTGTTGTTGATGTTGTTGTTGTTGTTGTTGTTGTTGTTTATTTGACGTTTTTGTTGTTTTTAATGTTGTTGTTGTTGTTTATTTGACGTTGTTGTTATTGTTGTTTATTTGACGTTGTTGTTGTTGTTATTGTTGTTGTTTATTTGACGTTGTTGTTGTTGTTGTTGATTATTTGATGTTGTTGTTGTTTACTTGACGTTGTTGTTGTTGTTGTTTATTTAACGTTGTTGTTGTTGTTGTTATTTATTTGACGTTGTTGTTGTTGTTATTGTTTATTTGACGTTGTTGTTGTTGTTGTTGTTGTTAATTTGACGTTGTTATTGTTGTTTATTTGACGTTGTTTTTGTTATTTGATGTTGTTGTTATTGTTTTATTTGTTGTTGTTCCTTATTTGACGTTGTTGTTATTGTTGTTGTTTATTTGACGTTGTTGTTGCTGTTGTTTATTTGACGTTGTTGTTGTTGTTGTTTATTTGACGTTGTTGGTGTTGTTGTTTATTTGACGTTGTTGTTGTTGTTGACGTTGTTGTTGTTGTTGTTTATTTAACGTTGTTGTTGTTGTTGTTGTTGTTTATTTGACATTGTTGTTGTTGTTGTTTATTTGACATAGTTGTTGTTGTAATTGTTGTTGTTTATTTGACGTTGTTGTTGTTCTTGACGTTGTTGGTGTTGTTGTTTATTTGACATTGTTGTTGTTATTGCTATTTTTGTTGTTTATTTGACGTTGTTGTTGTTGTTGTTTATTTGACGTTCTTGTTGTTGTTGATATTGTTTATTTGACGTTGTTGTTGTTGTTGTTTATTTGACGTTGTTATTGTTGTTTATTTGACGTTGTTTTTGTTATTTGACGTTGTTTTTGTTGTTGTTGTTGTTGTTCCTTATTTGACGTTGTTGTTGTTGTTTATTTGACGTTGTTGTTGTTGTTGTTATTGTTATTGTTGTTGTTGTTTTTTATTTGACGCTGTTGTTGTTGTAGTTGTTTATTTGACGTTGTTTTTGTCGTTGTTTTTGTTGTTTATTTGACATTGTTGTTGTTGTTGTTTATTTGACGTTGTTATTGTTGTTTATTTGACATTGTTGTTGTTGTTGACGGTGTTGTTGTTGTTGTTTATTTGACATTGTTGTTGTTGTTGTTGACGTTGTTGTTGTTGTTGTTGTTGTTTATTTGACGTTGTTGTTGTTGATGTTGTTTATTTGACGTTGTTGTTGTTGTTTATTTGATGTTATTGTTGTTGTTGTTGTTGTTTATTTGACGTTGTTGTTGTTGATGTTTATTTGACATAGTTGTTGTTGTTGACGTTGTTGTTGTTGTTGTTGTTGTTTATTTGATGTTGTTGTTATTATTGTTGTTGTTGTTGGTTATTTGACGGTGTTGTTGTAGTTGTTGTTTATTTGACCTTGTTGTTGTTGTTATTTATTTGACATTGTTGTTGTTGTTGTTTATTTGATGTTGTTGTTGTTGGTGTTGTTTTTTATTTGACGTTGTTGTTGTTGTTTATTTGACGTTGTTGTTGTTGTTTATTTGACGTTGTTGTTGTTATTGTTTATTTGACGTTGTTGTTGTTGTTTATTTGACGTTGTTATTTTGTTTTTATTTGACGTTGTTTTTGTTATTTGACGTTGTTGTTGTTGTTGTTGTTGACGTTGTTGGTGTTGTTGTTTATTTGAGGTTGTTTTTGTTATTGTTATTGTTGTTGTTTATTTGACGTTGTTGTTGTTGTTGTTTATTTGACGTTGTTGTTGTTGTTGTTATTATTTATTTGACGTTGTTGTTGTTGTTGTTGTTTATTTGACGTTGTTATTGTTGTTTATTTGACGTTGTTTTTGTTATTTGACGTTGTTGTTGTTGTTGTATTTGTAGTTGTTGTTGTTGTTCCTTATTTGACGTTGTTGTTGTTGTTTATTTGACGTTGTTGTTGCTGTTGTTTATTTGACGTTGTTGTTGTAGTTGTTTATTTGACATTGTTGTTGTTGTTGTTGTTATTGTTGTTGTTGTTTATTTGACGTTGTTGTTGTTGTTTATTTGACGTTATTGTTGTTGTTGATGTTGTTGTTGTTGTTTATTTGATGTTATTGTTGTTGTTATTTATTTGACATTGTTAATGTTTTTGACGTTGTTGTTGTTGTTTTTGTTGTTTATTTGATGTTGTTGTTGTTGACGTTGTTGGTGTTGTTGTTTATTTGACGTTGTTGTTGTTGTTTATTTGACGTTGTTTTAGTTGTTGTTGTTTATTTGACGTTGTTGTTGTTGTTTATTTGACGTTGTTGTTGTTGACATTGTTGTTGTTTATGTTATTGTTTATTTGACGTTGTTGTTGTTTATTTGACGTTGTTGTTGTTGTTGTTATTGTTGTTGGCTTTGTTGTTTATTTGACGTTGTTGTTGTTGTTTATTTGACGTTGTTGTTGTTTATTTGACATTGTTATTGTTATTGTTTATTTGACATTGTTGTTGTTGTTTATTTGACGTTGTTGTTGTTGTTGTTGACATTGTTGTTGTTGTTATTTATTTGATGTTGTTGTTGTTGTTGTTGATTATTTGACGTTGTTGTTGTTGTTGTTGTTATTTATTTGACGTAGTTGTTGTTGTAT
>OX451740.1:450721096-450763596 GCA_948472305.1 Vicia faba
TTGTTGTTTATTTGATGTTGTTGTTGTTGTTTATTTGACGTTGTTGTTGTTAATGTGTATTTGACATTGTTGTTGTTGACGGTGTTGTTGTTGTTGTTGTTTATTTGACATTGTTGTTGTTGTTGTTGACGTTGTTGTTGTAGTTGTTTATTTGACGTTGTTGTTGTTGTTGTTTATTTGACGTTGTTGTTGTTGTTGTTTATTTGATGTTGTTGTTGTTGTTTATTTGACGTTGTTATTGTTGTTTATTTGACGTTATTTTTGTTTTTTGACGTTGTTGTTGTTGTTGTTGACGTTGTTGGTGTTGTTGTTTATTTGACGTTGTTTTTGTTATTGTTATTGTTGTTGTTTATTTGACGTTGTTGTTGTTGTTGTTTATTTGACGTTGTTGTTGTTGTTATTGTTTATTTGAAGTTGTTGTTGTTGTTGTTGTTTATTTGACGTTGTTATTGTTGTTTATTTGACGTTGTTTGTGTTATTTGACGTTGTTGTTGTTGTTGTTGTATTTGTTGTTGTTGTTGTTGTTCCTTATTTGACGTTGTTGTTGTTGTTGTTGTTGTTTATTTGACGTTGTTGTTGCGGTTGTTTATTTGACATTGTTGTTGTTGTTGTTTATTTGACATTGTTGTTGTTGTTGTTGTTATTGTTGTTGTTGTTGTTTATTTGACGTTGTTGTTTTTGTTGTTTATTTGACATTGTTGTTGTTGTTGTTATTGTTGTTGTTGTTGTTTATTTGACGTTGTTGTTGTTGTTGTTGTTGTTTATTTGACGTGGTTATTGTTGTTATTGTTGTTTATTTGACGTTATTTTTGTTGTTGATGTTGTTGTTGTTGTTGTTGTTTATTTGATGTTATTGTTGTTGTTATTTATTTGACATTGTTAATGTTTTTGACGTTGTTGTTGTTGTTTTTGTTGTTTATTTAATGTTGTTGTTGTTGACGTTGTTGGTGTTGTTGTTTATTTGACGTTGTTGTTGTTGTTGTTTATTTGACGTTGTTGTTGTTGTTGTTTATTTGACGTTGTTGTTGTTGTTGTTATTGTTTATTTGATGTTGTTGTTGTTGTTGTTTATTTGATGTTGTTATTGTTGTTTATTTGACGTTGTTGTTGTTTATTTGACGTTGTTGTTGTGGTTGACGTTGTTGTTGTTGTTCGTTATTTGACGTTATTGTTGTTGTTGTTTCTTTGACGTTTTTATTGTTGTTGATGTTGTTTTGTAATTGTTGTTGTTTATTTGATGTTGTTGTTGTTGTTTATTTGACGTTGTTGTTGTTAATGTTTATTTGACATTGTTGTTGTTGACGGTGTTGTTGTTGTTGTTGTTTATTTGACATTGTTGTTGTTGTTGTTGACGTTGTTGTTGTAGTTGTTTATTTGACGTTGTTGTTGTTGTTGTTTATTTGACGTTGTTGTTGTTGTTGTTTATTTGATGTTGTTGTTGTTGTTTATTTGACGTTGTTGTTGTTGACGTTGTTGTTGTTGTTATTGTTTATTTGACGTTATTTTTGTTGTTTATTTGACGTAGTTGTTGTTGTTGACGTTGTTGTTGTTGTTGTTTATTTGACGTTTTTGTTGTTGTTGATGTTGTTGTTGTTTTTGTTGTTGTTTATTTGACGTTGTTGTTGTTGTTGTTGTTATTGTTATTGTTGTTGTTGTTTATTTGACGTTGTTGTTGTTGTTGTTTATTTGACGTTGTTGTTGTTGTTCTTTATTTGACGTTGTTGTTGTTGTTGTTGTTGTTGTTTATTTGACGTTGTTTTTGTCGTTGTTTTTGTTGTTTATTTGACGTTGTTGTTGTTGTTGTTTATTTGACGTTGTTGTTGTTGTTGTTTATTTGACGTTGTTGTTGTTGTTGTTTATTTGACGTTGTTGTTGTTGTTGTTATTGTTTATTTGATGTTGTTGTTGTTGTTGTTTATTTGATGTTGTTATTGTTGTTTATTTGACGTTGTTGTTGTTTATTTGACGTTGTTGTTGTGGTTGACGTTGTTGTTGTTGTTTGTTATTTGACGTTATTGTTGTTGTTGTTTATTTGACGTTTTTATTGTTGTTGATGTTGTTTTGTTGTTGTTGTTTATTTGACGTTGTTGTTGTTGTTGTTATTGTTTATTTGATGTTGTTGTTGTTGTTGTTTATTTGATGTTGTTATTGTTGTTTATTTGACGTTGTTGTTGTTTATTTGACGTTGTTGTTGTGGTTGACGTTGTTGTTGTTGTTTGTTATTTGACGTTATTGTTGTTGTTGTTTATTTGACGTTTTTATTGTTTTTGATGTTGTTTTGTTGTTGTTGTTTATTTGATGTTGTTGTTGTTGTTTATTTGACGTTGTTGATGTTAATGTTTATTTGACATTGTTGTTGTTGACGGTGTTGTTGTTGTTGTTGTTGTTTATTTGACATTGTTGTTGTTGTTGTTGACGTTGTTGTTGTAGTTGTTTATTTGACGTTGTTGTTGTTGTTGTTTATTTGACGTTGTTGTTGTTGTTGTTTATTTGATGTTGTTGTTGTTGTTTATTTGACGTTGTTGTTGTTGACGTTGTTGTTGTTGTTATTGTTTATTTGACATTGTTTTTGTTGTTTATTTGACGTAGTTGTTGTTGTTGACGTTGTTGTTGTTGTTGTTTATTTGACGTTTTTGTTGTTGTTGATGTTGTTGTTGTTTTTGTTGTTGTTTATTTGACGTTGTTGTTGTTGTTGTTGTTATTGTTATTGTTGTTGTTGTTTATTTGACGTTGTTGTTATTGTTGTTTATTTGACGTTGTTGTTGTTGTTCTTTATTTGACGTTGTTGTTGTTGTTGTTGTTGTTGTTGTTGTTGTTGTTGTTTATTTGACGTTGTTTTTGTCGTTGTTTTTGTTGTTTATATGACGTTGTTGTTGTTGTTGTTTATTTGACGTTGTTGTTGTTGTTTATTTGACGTTGTTGTTGTTGTTGTTGTTGTTGAAGTTGTTGTTGTTGTTGACGTTGTTTTTGTTGTTGACGTTGTTGTTGTTGTTGTTTATTTGACGTTGTTATTGTTGTTTATTTGACATTGTTGTTGTTGTTGACGGTGTTGTTGTTGTTTTTTATTTGACATTGTTGTTGTTGTTGACGTTGTTGTTGTTGTTGTTGTTTATTTGACGTTGTTGTTGTTGTTGTTCATTTGACGTTGTTGTTGTTGTTTATTTGATGTTATTGTTAATGTTGTTGTTGTTGTTTATTTGACGTTGTTGTTGTTGTTTATTTGACATAGTTGTTGTTGTTGACGTTGTTGTTGTTGTTGTTGTTTATTTGACATTTTTGTTGTTGTTGATGTTGTTGTTGTTTATTTGACGTTGTTGTTGTTGTTGTTTATTTGACGTTGTTGTTGTTGTTTATTTGACGTTGTTGTTGTTGTTGACGTTGTTGTTGTTGTTGTTGTTGTTGTTGTTTTTATTGTTTATTTGATGTTGTTGTTGTTGACGTTGTTGGTGTTGTTGTTTATTTGACGTTGTTGTTGTTGATGTTTATTTGACGTTGTTTTAGTTGTTGTTGTTTATTTGACGTTGTTGTTGTTGTTGTTGTTTATTTGACGTTTATGTTGTTGACATTGTTGTTGTTTATGTTATTGTTTATTTGACGTTGTTGTTGTTGTTTATTTGACATAGTTGTTGTTGTTGACTTTGTTGTTGTTGTTGTTGTTGTTGTTGTTTATTTGACGTTTTTGTTGTTGTTGATGTTGTTGTTGTTGTTTATTTGACGTTGTTGTTATTGTTGTTTATTTGACATTGTTGTTGTTGTTTATTTGATGTTGTTGTTGTTTACTTGACGTTGTTGTTGTTGTTGTTGTTTATTTAACGTTGTTGTTGTTGTTATTTATTTGACGTTGTGGTTGTTGTTGTTATTGTTTATTTGACGTTGTTGTTGTTGTTAATTTGACGTTGTTATTGTTGTTTATTTGATGTTGTTGTTATTGTTTTATTTGTTGTTGTTGTTGTTCCTTATTTGACGTTGTTGTTATTGTTGTTGTTTATTTGACGTTGTTGTTGTTGTTGTTTATTTGACGTTGTTGTTGTTGTTGTTTATTTGACGTTGTTGTTGTTGTTGTTGTTGTTTATTTGACGTTGTTGTTGTTGTTGTTGTTTATTTGACATTGTTGTTGTTGTTGTTTATTTGACGTTGTTATTGTTGTTTATTTGACATTGTTGTTGTTGTTGACGGTTTTGTTGTTGTTGCTTATTTGACATTGTTGTTGTTGTTGTTGACGTTGTTGTTGTTGTTGTTGTTGTTTATTTGACGTTGTTGTTGTTGTTGATGTTGTTTATTTGACGTTGTTGTTGTTGTTTATTTGATGTTATTGTTGTTGTTGTTGTTGTTTATTTGACGTTGTTGTTGTTGATGTTTATTTGACATAGTTGTTGTTGTTGACGTTGTTGTTGTTGTTGTTGTTGTTGTTTATTTGATGTTGTTGTTATTATTGTTGTTGTTGTTGGTTATTTGACGGTGTTGTTGTAGTTGTTGTTTATTTGACCTTGTTGTTGTTGTTATTTATTTGACGTTGTTGTTGTTGTTGTTTATTTGATGTTGTTGTTGTTGGTGTTGTTTTTTATTTGACGTTGTTGTTGTTGTTTATTTGACGTTGTTGTTATTGTTTATTTGACGTTGTTGTTGTTATTGTTTATTTGACGTTGTTGTTGTTGTTTATTTGACGTTGTTATTTTGTTTTTATTTGACGTTGTTTTTGTTATTTGACGTTGTTGTTGTTGTTGTTGTTGACGTTGTTGGTGTTGTTGTTTATTTGAGGTTGTTTTTGTTATTGTTATTGTTGTTGTTTATTTGACGTTGTTGTTGTTGTTGTTTATTTGACGTTGTTGTTGTTGTTGTTATTATTTATTTGACGTTGTTGTTGTTGTTGTTGTTTATTTGACGTTGTTATTGTTGTTTATTTGACGTTGTTTTTGTTATTTGACGTTGTTGTTGTTGTTGTATTTGTAGTTGTTGTTGTTGTTCCTTATTTGACGTTGTTGTTGTTGTTTATTTGACGTTGTTGTTGCTGTTGTTTATTTGACGTTGTTGTTGTAGTTGTTTATTTGACATTGTTGTTGTTGTTGTTGTTATTGTTGTTGTTGTTTATTTGACGTTGTTGTTGTTGTTTATTTGACGTGGTTGTTGTTGTTGTTGTTTATTTGACGTTATTGTTGTTGTTGATGTTGTTGTTGTTGTTTATTTGATGTTATTGTTGTTGTTATTTATTTGACATTGTTAATGTTTTTGACGTTGTTGTTGTTGTTTTTGTTGTTTATTTGATGTTGTTGTTGTTGACGTTGTTGGTGTTGTTGTTTATTTGACGTTGTTGTTGTTGTTTATTTGACGTTGTTTTAGTTGTTGTTGTTTATTTGACGTTGTTGTTGTTGTTTATTTGACGTTGTTGTTGTTGACATTGTTGTTGTTTATGTTATTGTTTATTTGACGTTGTTGTTGTTTATTTGACGTTGTTGTTGTTGTTGTTATTGTTGTTGGCTTTGTTGTTTATTTGACGTTGTTGTTGTTGTTTATTTGACGTTGTTGTTGTTTATTTGACATTGTTATTGTTATTGTTTATTTGACATTGTTGTTGTTGTTTATTTGACGTTGTTGTTGTTGTTGTTGTTGACATTGTTGTTGTTGTTATTTATTTGATGTTGTTGTTGTTGTTGTTGATTATTTGACGTTGTTGTTGTTGTTGTTGTTATTTATTTGACGTAGTTGTTGTTGTATTTATTTGACGTTGTTGTTGTTGTTGTTTATTTGACGGTGTTGTTGTAGTTGTTGTTTATTTGACGTTGTTGTTGTTGTTATTTATTTGACGTTGTTGTTGTTGTTTATTTGATGTTGTTGTTGTTGACGTTGTTGGTGTTGTTTTTTATTTGACGTTGTTGTTGTTATTGTTGTTGTTGTTGTTGTTTATTTGACATTGTTGTTGTTGTTGTTTATTTGATGTTGTTGTTGTTGACGTTGTTGGTGTTGTTTTTTATTTGATGTTGTTTATTTGACGTTGTTGTTGTTTATTTAACGTTGTTGTTGTTGTTATTGTTTATTTGACGTTGTTGTTGTTGTTGTTTATTTGACGTTGTTATTGTTGTTTATTTGACGTTGTTTTTGTTATTTGACGTTGTAGTTGTTGTTGTTGACGTTGTTGGTGTTGTTGTTTATTTGACGTTGTTTTTGTTATTGTTATTGTTGTTGTTTATTTGACGTTGTTGTTGTTGTTGTTTATTTGACGTTGTTGTTGTTGTTATTTATTTGACGTTGTTGTTGTTATTGTTTATTTGACGTTGTTGTTGTCGTTGTTGTTTATTTGACGTTGTTATTGTTGTTTATTTGACGTTGTTTTTGTTATTTGGCGTTGTTGTTGTTATTGTATTTGTTGTTGTTGTTGTTGTTGTTCCTTATTTGACGTTGTTGTTGTTGTTTATTTGACGTTGTTATTGTTGTTGTTTATTTGACGTTGTTGTTGTAGTTGTTTATTTGACATTGTTTTTGTTGTTGTTATTGTTGTTGTTGTTTATTTGACGTTGTTGTTGTTGTTTATTTGACGTGGTTGTTGTTGTTGTTGTTTATTTGACGTTATTGTTGTTGTTGATGTTGTTGTTGTTGTTTATTTGATTTTATTGTTGTTGTTATTTATTTGACATTGTTAATATTTTTGACGTTGTTGTTGATGTTTTTGTTGTTTATTTGATGTTGTTGTTGTTGATGTTGTTGGTGTTGTTGTTTATTTGACGTTGTTGGTTTTGTTTATTTGACGTTGTTTTAGTTGTTGTTGTTTATTTGACGTTGTTGTTGTTGTTTATTTGATGTTGTTGTTGTTGACATTGTTGTTGTTTATGTTATTGTTTATTTGACGTTGTTGTTGTTGTTATTGTTGTTGTTGTTGATGTTTATTTGACGTTGTTGTTGTTGTTTATTTGACGTTGTTGTTGTTTATTTGACATTGTTATTGTTATTGTTTATTTGACATTGTTGTTGTTGTTTATTTGACGTTGTTGTTGTTGTTGGTGTTGACGTTGTTGTTGTTGTTGTTTATTTGACGTTGTTGTTGTTGTTGATTATTTGACGTTGTTGTTGTTGTTGTTGTTATTTATTTGACGTAGTTGTTGTTGTATTTATTTGACGTTGTTGTTGTTGTTGTTTATTTGACGGTGTTGTTGTAGTTGTTGTTTATTTGACGTTGTTGTTGTTGTTGTTATTTATTTGACGTTGTTGTTGTTGTTGTTTATTTGATGTTGTTGTTGTTGATGTTATTGGTGTTGTTTTTTATTTGACGTTGTTGTTGTTATTGTTGTTGTTGTTGTTGTTTATTTGACGTTGTTGTTGTTTATTTGACGTTGTTGTTGTTGTTTATTTGACGTTGTTGTTGTTGTTATTGTTTATTTGACGTTGTTGTTATTGTTGTTTATTTGACGTTGTTATTGTTGTTTATTTGACGTTATTTTTGTTTTTTGACGTTGTTGTTGTTGTTGTTGTTGACGTTGTTGGTGTTGTTGTTTATTTGACGTTGTTTTTGTTATTGTTATTGTTGTTGTTTATTTAACGTTGTTGTTGTTGTTGTTTATTTGACGTTGTTGTTGTTGTTGTTATTGTTTATTTGAAGTTGTTGTTGTTGTTGTTGTTTATTTGACGTTGTTATTGTTGTTTATTTGACGTTGTTTGTGTTATTTGACGTTGTTGTTGTTGTTGTTGTATTTGTTGTTGTTGTTGTTGTTCCTTATTTGACGTTGTTGTTGTTGTTGTTGTTGTTTATTTGACGTTGTTGTTGCGGTTGTTTATTTGACATTGTTGTTGTTGTTGTTGTTTATTTGACATTGTTGTTGTTGTTGTTGTTATTGTTGTTGTTGTTGTTTATTTGACGTTGTTGTTGTTGTTTATTTGACATTGTTGTTGTTGTTGTTATTGTTGTTGTTGTTGTTTATTTGACGTTGTTGTTGTTGTTGTTGTTTATTTGACGTGGTTATTGTTGTTATTGTTGTTTATTTGACGTTATTTTTGTTGTTGATGTTGTTGTTGTTGTTGTTTATTTGATGTTATTGTTGTTGTTATTTATTTGACATTGTTAATGTTTTTGACGTTGTTGATGTTGTTTTTGTTGTTTATTTAATGTTGTTGGTGTTGTTGTTTATTTGACGTTGTTGTTGTTGTTGTTGTTTATTTGACGTTGTTGTTGTTGTTGTTATTGTTTATTTGATGTTGTTGTTGTTGTTGTTTATTTGATGTTGTTATTGTTGTTTATTTGACGTTGTTGTTGTTTATTTGACGTTGTTGTTGTGGTTGACGTTGTTGTTGTTGTTCGTTATTTGACGTTATTGTTGTTGTTTATTTGACGTTTTTATTGTTGTTGATGTTGTTTTGTTGTTGTTGTTTATTTGATGTTGTTGTTGTTTATTTGACGTTGTTGTTGTTAATGTTTATTTGACATTGTTGTTGTTGACGGTGTTGTTGTTGTTGTTTATTTGACATTGCTGTTGTTGTTGTTGTTGACGTTGTTGTTGTAGTTGTTTATTTGACGTTGTTGTTGTTGTTGTTTATTTGACGTTGTTGTTGTTGTTGTTTATTTGATGTTGTTGTTGTTGTTTATTTGACGTTGTTGTTGTTGACGTTGTTGTTGTTGTTATTGTTTATTTGACGTTGTTTTTGTTGTTTATTTGACGTTGTTGTTGTTGTTGACGTTGTTGTTGTTGTTGTTGTTGTTGTTTATTTGACGTTTTTGTTGTTGTTGATGTTGTTGTTGTTTTTGTTGTTGTTTATTTGACGTTGTTGTTGTTGTTGTTGTTGTTGTTATTGTTATTGTTGTTGTTGTTTATTTGACGTTGTTGTTGTTGTTGTTGTTTATTTGACGTTGTTGTTGTTGTTCTTTATTTGACGTTGTTGTTGTTGTTGTTGTTGTTGTTGTTGTTGTTGTTTATTTGACGTTGTTTTTGTCGTTGTTTTTGTTGTTTATTTGACGTTGTTGTTGTTGTTGTTTATTTGACGTTGTTTTTGTCGTTGTTTTTGTTGTTTATTTGACGTTGTTGTTGTTGTTTATTTGACGTTGTTGTTGTTGTTTATTTGACGTTGTTGTTGTTGTTGTTGTTGTTGTTGAAGTTGTTGTTGTTGTTGACGTTGTTTTTGTTGTTGACGTTGTTGTTGTTGTTTATTTGACGTTGTTGTTGTTGTTGTTCATTTGACGTTGTTGTTGTTGTTTATTTGATGTTATTGTTAATGTTGTTGTTGTTGTTTATTTGACGTTGTTGTTGTTGTTTATTTGACATAGTTGTTGTTGTTGACGTTGTTGTTGTTGTTGTTGTTTATTTGACATTTTTGTTGTTGTTGATGTTGTTGTTGTTTATTTGACGTTGTTGTTGTTGTTGTTTATTTGACGTTGTTGTTGTTGTTTATTTGACGTTGTTGTTGTTGTTGACGTTGTTGTTGTTGTTGTTGTTGTTGTTTTTGTTGTTTATTTGATGTTGTTGTTGTTGACGTTGTTGGTGTTGTTGTTTATTTGACGTTGTTGTTGTTGATGTTTATTTGACGTTGTTTTAGTTGTTGTTGTTTATTTGACGTTGTTGTTGTTGTTGTTGTTTATTTGACGTTTATGTTGTTGACATTGTTGTTGTTTATGTTATTGTTTATTTGACGTTGTTGTTGTTGTTTATTTGACATAGTTGTTGTTGTTGACTTTGTTGTTGTTGTTGTTGTTGTTGTTGTTTATTTGACGTTTTTGTTGTTGTTGATGTTGTTGTTGTTGTTTATTTGACGTTGTTGTTATTGTTGTTTATTTGACATTGTTGTTGTTGTTTATTTGATGTTGTTGTTGTTTACTTGACGTTGTTGTTGTTGTTGTTGTTGTTTATTTAACGTTGTTGTTGTTGTTATTTATTTGACGTTGTGGTTGTTGTTGTTATTGTTTATTTGACGTTGTTGTTGTTGTTAATTTGACGTTGTTATTGTTGTTTATTTGATGTTGTTGTTATTGTTTTATTTGTTGTTGTTGTTGTTCCTTATTTGACGTTGTTGTTATTGTTGTTGTTTATTTGACGTTGTTGTTGTTGTTGTTTATTTGACGTTGTTGTTGTTGTTGTTTATTTGACGTTGTTGTTGTTGTTGTTGTTTATTTGACGTTGTTGTTGTTGTTGTTGTTTATTTGACATTGTTGTTGTTGTTGTTTATTTGACGTTGTTATTGTTGTTTATTTGACATTGTTGTTGTTGTTGACGGTGTTGTTGTTGTTGTTTATTTGACATTGTTGTTGTTGTTGTTGACGTTGTTGTTGTTGTTGTTGTTGTTTATTTGACGTTGTTGTTGTTGTTGATGTTGTTTATTTGACGTTGTTGTTGTTGTTTATTTGATGTTATTGTTGTTGTTGTTGTTGTTTATTTGACGTTGTTGTTGTTGATGTTTATTTGACATAGTTGTTGTTGTTGACGTTGTTGTTGTTGTTGTTGTTGTTGTTTATTTGATGTTGTTGTTATTATTGTTGTTGTTGTTGGTTATTTGACGGTGTTGTTGTAGTTGTTGTTTATTTGACCTTGTTGTTGTTGTTATTTATTTGACGTTGTTGTTGTTGTTGTTTATTTGATGTTGTTGTTGTTGGTGTTGTTTTTTATTTGACGTTGTTGTTGTTGTTTATTTGACGTTGTTGTTGTTGTTGTTTATTTGACGTTGTTGTTGTTATTGTTTATTTGACGTTGTTGTTGTTGTTTATTTGACGTTGTTATTTTGTTTTTATTTGACGTTGTTTTTGTTATTTGACGTTGTTGTTGTTGTTGTTGTTGACGTTGTTGATGTTGTTGTTTATTTGAGGTTGTTTTTGTTATTGTTATTGTTGTTGTTTATTTGACGTTGTTGTTGTTGTTGTTTATTTGACGTTGTTGTTGTTGTTGTTATTATTTATTTGACGTTGTTGTTGTTGTTGTTGTTTATTTGACGTTGTTATTGTTGTTTATTTGACGTTGTTTTTGTTATTTGACGTTGTTGTTGTTGTTGTATTTGTAGTTGTTGTTGTTGTTCCTTATTTGACGTTGTTGTTGTTGTTTATTTGACGTTGTTGTTGCTGTTGTTTATTTGACGTTGTTGTTGTAGTTGTTTATTTGACATTGTTGTTGTTGTTGTTATTGTTGTTGTTGTTTATTTGACGTTGTTGTTGTTGTTTATTTGACGTGGTTGTTGTTGTTGTTGTTGTTTATTTGACGTTATTGTTGTTGTTGATGTTGTTGTTGTTGTTTATTTGATGTTATTGTTGTTGTTATTTATTTGACATTGTTAATGTTTTTGACGTTGTTGTTGTTGTTTTTGTTGTTTATTTGATGTTGTTGTTGTTGACGTTGTTGGTGTTGTTGTTTATTTGACGTTGTTGTTGTTGTTTATTTGACGTTGTTTTAGTTGTTGTTGTTTATTTGACGTTGTTGTTGTTGTTTATTTGACGTTGTTGTTGTTGACATTGTTGTTGTTTATGTTATTGTTTATTTGACGTTGTTGTTGTTTATTTGACGTTGTTGTTGTTGTTGTTATTGTTGTTGGCTTTGTTGTTTATTTGACGTTGTTGTTGTTGTTTATTTGACGTTGTTGTTGTTTATTTGACATTGTTATTGTTATTGTTTATTTGACATTGTTGTTGTTGTTTATTTGACGTTGTTGTTGTTGTTGTTGTTGACATTGTTGTTGTTGTTATTTATTTGATGTTGTTGTTGTTGTTGTTGATTATTTGACGTTGTTGTTGTTGTTGTTGTTATTTATTTGACGTAGTTGTTGTTGTATTTATTTGACGTTGTTGTTGTTGTTGTTTATTTGACGGTGTTGTTGTAGTTGTTGTTTATTTGACGTTGTTGTTGTTGTTATTTATTTGACGTTGTTGTTGTTGTTTATTTGATGTTGTTGTTGTTGACGTTGTTGGTGTTGTTTTTTATTTGACGTTGTTGTTGTTATTGTTGTTGTTGTTGTTGTTTATTTGACATTGTTGTTGTTGTTGTTTATTTGATGTTGTTGTTGTTGACGTTGTTGGTGTTGTTTTTTATTTGATGTTGTTTATTTGACGTTGTTGTTGTTTATTTGACGTTGTTGTTGTTGTTATTGTTTATTTGACGTTGTTGTTGTTGTTGTTTATTTGACGTTGTTATTGTTGTTTATTTGACGTTGTTTTTGTTATTTGACGTTGTAGTTGTTGTTGTTGACGTTGTTGGTGTTGTTGTTTATTTGACGTTGTTTTTGTTATTGTTATTGTTGTTGTTTATTTGACGTTGTTGTTGTTGTTGTTTATTTGACGTTGTTGTTGTTGTTGTTATTTATTTGACGTTGTTGTTGTTATTGTTTATTTGACGTTGTTGTTGTCGTTGTTGTTTATTTGACGTTGTTATTGTTGTTTATTTGACGTTGTTTTTGTTATTTGGCGTTGTTGTTGTTATTGTATTTGTTGTTGTTGTTGTTGTTGTTCCTTATTTGACGTTGTTGTTGTTGTTTATTTGACGTTGTTGTTGTTGTTGTTTATTTGACGTTGTTGTTGTAGTTGTTTATTTGACATTGTTTTTGTTGTTGTTATTGTTGTTGTTGTTTATTTGACGTTGTTGTTGTTGTTTATTTGACGTGGTTGTTGTTGTTGTTGTTGTTTATTTGACGTTATTGTTGTTGTTGATGTTGTTGTTGTTGTTTATTTGATTTTATTGTTGTTGTTATTTATTTGACATTGTTAATATTTTTGACGTTGTTGTTGATGTTTTTGTTGTTTATTTGATGTTGTTGTTGTTGATGTTGTTGGTGTTGTTGTTTATTTGACGTTGTTGGTTTTGTTTATTTGACGTTGTTTTAGTTGTTGTTGTTTATTTGACGTTGTTGTTGTTGTTTATTTGATGTTGTTGTTGTTGACATTGTTGTTGTTTATGTTATTGTTTATTTGACGTTGTTGTTGTTGTTATTGTTGTTGTTGTTGTTGTTTATTTGACGTTGTTGTTGTTGTTTATTTGACGTTGTTGTTGTTTATTTGACATTGTTATTGTTATTGTTTATTTGACATTGTTGTTGTTGTTTATTTGACGTTGTTGTTGTTGTTGGTGTTGACGTTGTTGTTGTTGTTGTTTATTTGACGTTGTTGTTGTTGTTGATTATTTGACGTTGTTGTTGTTGTTGTTGTTATTTATTTGACGTAGTTGTTGTTGTATTTATTTGACGTTGTTGTTGTTGTTGTTTATTTGACGGTGTTGTTGTAGTTGTTGTTTATTTGACGTTGTTGTTGTTGTTATTTATTTGACGTTGTTGTTGTTGTTGTTTATTTGATGTTGTTGTTGTTGATGTTATTAGTGTTGTTTTTTATTTGACGTTGTTGTTGTTATTGTTGTTGTTGTTGTTGTTTATTTGACGTTGTTGTTGTTGTTTATTTGACGTTGTTGTTGTTGTTATTGTTTATTTGACGTTGTTGTTATTGTTGTTTATTTGACGTTGTTATTGTTGTTTATTTGACGTTATTTTTGTTTTTTGACGTTGTTGTTGTTGTTGTTGTTGACGTTGTTGGTGTTGTTGTTTATTTGACGTTGTTTTTGTTATTGTTATTGTTGTTGTTTATTTAACGTTGTTGTTGTTGTTGTTTATTTGACGTTGTTGTTGTTGTTGTTATTGTTTATTTGAAGTTGTTGTTGTTGTTGTTGTTTATTTGACGTTGTTATTGTTGTTTATTTGACGTTGTTTGTGTTATTTGACGTTGTTGTTGTTGTTGTTGTTGTATTTGTTGTTGTTGTTGTTGTTCCTTATTTGACGTTGTTGTTGTTGTTGTTGTTTATTTGACGTTGTTGTTGCGGTTGTTTATTTGACATTGTTGTTGTTGTTGTTGTTTATTTGACATTGTTGTTGTTGTTGTTGTTATTGTTGTTGTTGTTGTTTATTTGACGTTGTTGTTGTTGTTTATTTGACATTGTTGTTGTTGTTGTTATTGTTGTTGTTGTTGTTTATTTGACGTTGTTGTTGTTATTGTTGTTTATTTGACGTTGTTGTTGTTGTTGATGTTGTTTATTTGACGTTGTTGTTGTTGTTTATTTGATGTTATTGTTGTTGTTGTTGTTGTTTATTTGACGTTGTTGTTGTTGATGTTTATTTGACATAGTTGTTGTTGTTGACGTTGTTGTTGTTGTTGTTGTTGTTGTTGTTTATTTGATGTTGTTGTTATTATTGTTGTTGTTGTTGGTTATTTGACGGTGTTGTTGTAGTTGTTGTTTATTTGACCTTGTTGTTGTTGTTATTTATTTGACGTTGTTGTTGTTGTTGTTTATTTGATGTTGTTGTTGTTGGTGTTGTTTTTTATTTGACGTTGTTGTTGTTGTTTATTTGACGTTGTTGTTATTGTTTATTTGACGTTGTTGTTGTTATTGTTTATTTGACGTTGTTGTTGTTGTTTATTTGACGTTGTTATTTTGTTTTTATTTGACGTTGTTTTTGTTATTTGACGTTGTTGTTGTTGTTGTTGTTGACGTTGTTGGTGTTGTTGTTTATTTGAGGTTGTTTTTGTTATTGTTATTGTTGTTGTTTATTTGACGTTGTTGTTGTTGTTGTTTATTTGACGTTGTTGTTGTTGTTGTTATTATTTATTTGACGTTGTTGTTGTTGTTGTTGTTTATTTGACGTTGTTATTGTTGTTTATTTGACGTTGTTTTTGTTATTTGACGTTGTTGTTGTTGTTGTATTTGTAGTTGTTGTTGTTGTTCCTTATTTGACGTTGTTGTTGTTGTTTATTTGACGTTGTTGTTGCTGTTGTTTATTTGACGTTGTTGTTGTAGTTGTTTATTTGACATTGTTGTTGTTGTTGTTGTTATTGTTGTTGTTGTTTATTTGACGTTGTTGTTGTTGTTTATTTGACGTGGTTGTTGTTGTTGTTGTTTATTTGACGTTATTGTTGTTGTTGATGTTGTTGTTGTTGTTTATTTGATGTTATTGTTGTTGTTATTTATTTGACATTGTTAATGTTTTTGACGTTGTTGTTGTTGTTTTTGTTGTTTATTTGATGTTGTTGTTGTTGACGTTGTTGGTGTTGTTGTTTATTTGACGTTGTTGTTGTTGTTTATTTGACGTTGTTTTAGTTGTTGTTGTTTATTTGACGTTGTTGTTGTTGTTTATTTGACGTTGTTGTTGTTGACATTGTTGTTGTTTATGTTATTGTTTATTTGACGTTGTTGTTGTTTATTTGACGTTGTTGTTGTTGTTGTTATTGTTGTTGGCTTTGTTGTTTATTTGACGTTGTTGTTGTTGTTTATTTGACGTTGTTGTTGTTTATTTGACATTGTTATTGTTATTGTTTATTTGACATTGTTGTTGTTGTTTATTTGACGTTGTTGTTGTTGTTGTTGTTGACATTGTTGTTGTTGTTATTTATTTGATGTTGTTGTTGTTGTTGTTGATTATTTGACGTTGTTGTTGTTGTTGTTGTTATTTATTTGACGTAGTTGTTGTTGTATTTATTTGACGTTGTTGTTGTTGTTGTTTATTTGACGGTGTTGTTGTAGTTGTTGTTTATTTGACGTTGTTGTTGTTGTTATTTATTTGACGTTGTTGTTGTTGTTTATTTGATGTTGTTGTTGTTGACGTTGTTGGTGTTGTTTTTTATTTGACGTTGTTGTTGTTATTGTTGTTGTTGTTGTTGTTTATTTGACATTGTTGTTGTTGTTGTTTATTTGATGTTGTTGTTGTTGACGTTGTTGGTGTTGTTTTTTATTTGATGTTGTTTATTTGACGTTGTTGTTGTTTATTTAACGTTGTTGTTGTTGTTATTGTTTATTTGACGTTGTTGTTGTTGTTGTTTATTTGACGTTGTTATTGTTGTTTATTTGACGTTGTTTTTGTTATTTGACGTTGTAGTTGTTGTTGTTGACGTTGTTGGTGTTGTTGTTTATTTGACGTTGTTTTTGTTATTGTTATTGTTGTTGTTTATTTGACGTTGTTGTTGTTGTTGTTTATTTGACGTTGTTGTTGTTGTTATTTATTTGACGTTGTTGTTGTTATTGTTTATTTGACGTTGTTGTTGTCGTTGTTGTTTATTTGACGTTGTTATTGTTGTTTATTTGACGTTGTTTTTGTTATTTGGCGTTGTTGTTGTTATTGTATTTGTTGTTGTTGTTGTTGTTGTTCCTTATTTGACGTTGTTGTTGTTGTTTATTTGACGTTGTTGTTGTTGTTGTTTATTTGACGTTGTTGTTGTAGTTGTTTATTTGACATTGTTTTTGTTGTTGTTATTGTTGTTGTTGTTTATTTGACGTTGTTGTTGTTGTTTATTTGACGTGGTTGTTGTTGTTGTTGTTTATTTGACGTTATTGTTGTTGTTGATGTTGTTGTTGTTGTTTATTTGATTTTATTGTTGTTGTTATTTATTTGACATTGTTAATATTTTTGACGTTGTTGTTGATGTTTTTGTTGTTTATTTGATGTTGTTGTTGTTGATGTTGTTGGTGTTGTTGTTTATTTGACGTTGTTGGTTTTGTTTATTTGACGTTGTTTTAGTTGTTGTTGTTTATTTGACGTTGTTGTTGTTGTTTATTTGATGTTGTTGTTGTTGACATTGTTGTTGTTTATGTTATTGTTTATTTGACGTTGTTGTTGTTGTTATTGTTGTTGTTGTTGTTGTTTATTTGACGTTGTTGTTGTTGTTTATTTGACGTTGTTGTTGTTTATTTGACATTGTTATTGTTATTGTTTATTTGACATTGTTGTTGTTGTTTATTTGACGTTGTTGTTGTTGTTGGTGTTGACGTTGTTGTTGTTGTTGTTTATTTGACGTTGTTGTTGTTGTTGATTATTTGACGTTGTTGTTGTTGTTGTTGTTATTTATTTGACGTAGTTGTTGTTGTATTTATTTGACGTTGTTGTTGTTGTTGTTTATTTGACGGTGTTGTTGTAGTTGTTGTTTATTTGACGTTGTTGTTGTTGTTGTTATTTATTTGACGTTGTTGTTGTTGTTGTTTATTTGATGTTGTTGTTGTTGATGTTATTGGTGTTGTTTTTTATTTGACGTTGTTGTTGTTATTGTTGTTGTTGTTGTTGTTTATTTGACGTTGTTGTTGTTTATTTGACGTTGTTGTTGTTGTTTATTTGACGTTGTTGTTGTTGTTATTGTTTATTTGACGTTGTTGTTATTGTTGTTTATTTGACGTTGTTATTGTTGTTTATTTGACGTTATTTTTGTTTTTTGACGTTGTTGTTGTTGTTGTTGTTGACGTTGTTGGTGTTGTTGTTTATTTGACGTTGTTTTTGTTATTGTTATTGTTGTTGTTTATTTAACGTTGTTGTTGTTGTTGTTTATTTGACGTTGTTGTTGTTGTTGTTATTGTTTATTTGAAGTTGTTGTTGTTGTTGTTGTTTATTTGACGTTGTTATTGTTGTTTATTTGACGTTGTTTGTGTTATTTGACGTTGTTGTTGTTGTTGTTGTATTTGTTGTTGTTGTTGTTGTTCCTTATTTGACGTTGTTGTTGTTGTTGTTGTTGTTTATTTGACGTTGTTGTTGCGGTTGTTTATTTGACATTGTTGTTGTTGTTGTTGTTTATTTGACATTGTTGTTGTTGTTGTTGTTATTGTTGTTGTTGTTGTTTATTTGACGTTGTTGTTGTTGTTTATTTGACATTGTTGTTGTTGTTGTTATTGTTGTTGTTGTTGTTTATTTGACGTTGTTGTTGTTGTTGTTGTTTATTTGACGTGGTTATTGTTGTTATTGTTGTTTATTTGACGTTATTTTTGTTGTTGATGTTGTTGTTGTTGTTGTTTATTTGATGTTATTGTTGTTGTTATTTATTTGACATTGTTAATGTTTTTGACGTTGTTGATGTTGTTTTTGTTGTTTATTTAATGTTGTTGGTGTTGTTGTTTATTTGACGTTGTTGTTGTTGTTGTTGTTTATTTGACGTTGTTGTTGTTGTTGTTATTGTTTATTTGATGTTGTTGTTGTTGTTGTTTATTTGATGTTGTTATTGTTGTTTATTTGACGTTGTTGTTGTTTATTTGACGTTGTTGTTGTGGTTGACGTTGTTGTTGTTGTTCGTTATTTGACGTTATTGTTGTTGTTTATTTGACGTTTTTATTGTTGTTGATGTTGTTTTGTTGTTGTTGTTTATTTGATGTTGTTGTTGTTTATTTGACGTTGTTGTTGTTAATGTTTATTTGACATTGTTGTTGTTGACGGTGTTGTTGTTGTTGTTTATTTGACATTGCTGTTGTTGTTGTTGACGTTGTTGTTGTAGTTGTTTATTTGACGTTGTTGTTGTTGTTGTTTATTTGACGTTGTTGTTGTTGTTGTTTATTTGATGTTGTTGTTGTTGTTTATTTGACGTTGTTGTTGTTGACGTTGTTGTTGTTGTTATTGTTTATTTGACGTTGTTTTTGTTGTTTATTTGACGTTGTTGTTGTTGTTGACGTTGTTGTTGTTGTTGTTGTTGTTGTTTATTTGACGTTTTTGTTGTTGTTGATGTTGTTGTTGTTTTTGTTGTTGTTTATTTGACGTTGTTGTTGTTGTTGTTGTTGTTGTTATTGTTATTGTTGTTGTTGTTTATTTGACGTTGTTGTTGTTGTTGTTGTTTATTTGACGTTGTTGTTGTTGTTCTTTATTTGACGTTGTTGTTGTTGTTGTTGTTGTTGTTGTTGTTTATTTGACGTTGTTTTTGTCGTTGTTTTTGTTGTTTATTTGACGTTGTTGTTGTTGTTGTTGTTTATTTGACGTTGTTTTTGTCGTTGTTTTTGTTGTTTATTTGACGTTGTTGTTGTTGTTTATTTGACGTTGTTGTTGTTGTTTATTTGACGTTGTTGTTGTTGTTGTTGTTGTTGAAGTTGTTGTTGTTGTTGACGTTGTTTTTGTTGTTGACGTTGTTGTTGTTGTTTATTTGACGTTGTTGTTGTTGTTGTTCATTTGACGTTGTTGTTGTTGTTTATTTGATGTTATTGTTAATGTTGTTGTTGTTGTTTATTTGACGTTGTTGTTGTTGTTTATTTGACATAGTTGTTGTTGTTGACGTTGTTGTTGTTGTTGTTGTTTATTTGACATTTTTGTTGTTGTTGATGTTGTTGTTGTTTATTTGACGTTGTTGTTGTTGTTGTTTATTTGACGTTGTTGTTGTTGTTTATTTGACGTTGTTGTTGTTGTTGACGTTGTTGTTGTTGTTGTTGTTGTTGTTTTTGTTGTTTATTTGATGTTGTTGTTGTTGACGTTGTTGGTGTTGTTGTTTATTTGACGTTGTTGTTGTTGATGTTTATTTGACGTTGTTTTAGTTGTTGTTGTTTATTTGACGTTGTTGTTGTTGTTGTTGTTTATTTGACGTTTATGTTGTTGACATTGTTGTTGTTTATGTTATTGTTTATTTGACGTTGTTGTTGTTGTTTATTTGACATAGTTGTTGTTGTTGACTTTGTTGTTGTTGTTGTTGTTGTTGTTTATTTGACGTTTTTGTTGTTGTTGATGTTGTTGTTGTTGTTTATTTGACGTTGTTGTTATTGTTGTTTATTTGACATTGTTGTTGTTGTTTATTTGATGTTGTTGTTGTTTACTTGACGTTGTTGTTGTTGTTGTTGTTTATTTAACGTTGTTGTTGTTGTTATTTATTTGACGTTGTGGTTGTTGTTGTTATTGCTTATTTGACGTTGTTGTTGTTGTTAATTTGACGTTGTTATTGTTATTTATTTGATGTTGTTGTTATTGTTTTATTTGTTGTTGTTGTTGTTCCTTATTTGACGTTGTTGTTATTGTTGTTGTTTATTTGACGTTGTTGTTGTTGTTGTTTATTTGACGTTGTTGTTGTTGTTGTTTATTTGACGTTGTTGTTGTTGTTGTTGTTTATTTGACGTTGTTGTTGTTGTTGTTGTTTATTTGACATTGTTGTTGTTGTTGTTTATTTGACGTTGTTATTGTTGTTTATTTGACATTGTTGTTGTTGTTGACGGTGTTGTTGTTGTTGTTTATTTGACATTGTTGTTGTTGTTGTTGACGTTGTTGTTGTTGTTGTTGTTGTTTATTTGACGTTGTTGTTGTTGTTGATGTTGTTTATTTGACGTTGTTGTTGTTGTTTATTTGATGTTATTGTTGTTGTTGTTGTTGTTTATTTGACGTTGTTGTTGTTGATGTTTATTTGACATAGTTGTTGTTGTTGACGTTGTTGTTGTTGTTGTTGTTGTTGTTTATTTGATGTTGTTGTTATTATTGTTGTTGTTGTTGGTTATTTGACGGTGTTGTTGTAGTTGTTGTTTATTTGACCTTGTTGTTGTTGTTATTTATTTGACGTTGTTGTTGTTGTTGTTTATTTGATGTTGTTGTTGTTGGTGTTGTTTTTTATTTGACGTTGTTGTTGTTGTTTATTTGACGTTGTTGTTGTTGTTGTTTATTTGACGTTGTTGTTGTTATTGTTTATTTGACGTTGTTGTTGTTGTTTATTTGACGTTGTTATTTTGTTTTTATTTGACGTTGTTTTTGTTATTTGACGTTGTTGTTGTTGTTGTTGTTGACGTTGTTGATGTTGTTGTTTATTTGAGGTTGTTTTTGTTATTGTTATTGTTGTTGTTTATTTGACGTTGTTGTTGTTGTTGTTTATTTGACGTTGTTGTTGTTGTTGTTATTATTTATTTGACGTTGTTGTTGTTGTTGTTGTTTATTTGACGTTGTTATTATTGTTTATTTGACGTTGTTTTTGTTATTTGACGTTGTTGTTGTTGTTGTATTTGTAGTTGTTGTTGTTGTTCCTTATTTGACGTTGTTGTTGTTGTTTATTTGACGTTGTTGTTGCTGTTGTTTATTTGACGTTGTTGTTGTAGTTGTTTATTTGACATTGTTGTTGTTGTTGTTGTTATTGTTGTTGTTGTTTATTTGACGTTGTTGTTGTTGTTTATTTGACGTGGTTGTTGTTGTTGTTGTTGTTTATTTGACGTTATTGTTGTTGTTGATGTTGTTGTTGTTGTTTATTTGATGTTATTGTTGTTGTTATTTATTTGACATTGTTAATGTTTTTGACGTTGTTGTTGTTGTTTTTGTTGTTTATTTGATGTTGTTGTTGTTGACGTTGTTGGTGTTGTTGTTTATTTGACGTTGTTGTTGTTGTTTATTTGACGTTGTTTTAGTTGTTGTTGTTTATTTGACGTTGTTGTTGTTGTTTATTTGACGTTGTTGTTGTTGACATTGTTGTTGTTTATGTTATTGTTTATTTGACGTTGTTGTTGTTTATTTGACGTTGTTGTTGTTGTTGTTATTGTTGTTGGCTTTGTTGTTTATTTGACGTTGTTGTTGTTGTTTATTTGACGTTGTTGTTGTTTATTTGACATTGTTATTTTTATTGTTTATTTGACATTGTTGTTGTTGTTTATTTGACGTTGTTGTTGTTGTTGTTGTTGACATTGTTGTTGTTGTTATTTATTTGATGTTGTTGTTGTTGTTGTTGATTATTTGACGTTGTTGTTGTTGTTATTTATTTGACGTAGTTGTTGTTGTATTTATTTGACGTTGTTGTTGTTGTTGTTTATTTGACGGTGTTGTTGTAGTTGTTGTTTATTTGACGTTGTTGTTGTTGTTATTTATTTGACGTTGTTGTTGTTGTTTATTTGATGTTGTTGTTGTTGACGTTGTTGGTGTTGTTTTTTATTTGACGTTGTTGTTGTTATTGTTGTTGTTGTTGTTGTTTATTTGACATTGTTGTTGTTGTTGTTTATTTGATGTTGTTGTTGTTGACGTTGTTGGTGTTGTTTTTTATTTGATGTTGTTTATTTGACGTTGTTGTTGTTTATTTGACGTTGTTGTTGTTGTTATTGTTTATTTGACGTTGTTGTTGTTGTTGTTTATTTGACGTTGTTATTGTTGTTTATTTGACGTTGTTTTTGTTATTTGACGTTGTAGTTGTTGTTGTTGACGTTGTTGGTGTTGTTGTTTATTTGACGTTGTTTTTGTTATTGTTATTGTTGTTGTTTATTTGACGTTGTTGTTGTTGTTGTTTATTTGACGTTGTTGTTGTTGTTGTTATTTATTTGACGTTGTTGTTGTTATTGTTTATTTGACGTTGTTGTTGTCGTTGTTGTTTATTTGACGTTGTTATTGTTGTTTATTTGACGTTGTTTTTGTTATTTGGCGTTGTTGTTGTTATTGTATTTGTTGTTGTTGTTGTTGTTGTTCCTTATTTGACGTTGTTGTTGTTGTTTATTTGACGTTGTTGTTGTTGTTTATTTGACGTTGTTGTTGTAGTTGTTTATTTGACATTGTTTTTGTTGTTGTTATTGTTGTTGTTGTTTATTTGACGTTGTTGTTGTTGTTTATTTGACGTGGTTGTTGTTGTTGTTGTTTATTTGACGTTATTGTTGTTGTTGATGTTGTTGTTGTTGTTTATTTGATTTTATTGTTGTTGTTATTTATTTGACATTGTTAATATTTTTGACGTTGTTGTTGATGTTTTTGTTGTTTATTTGATGTTGTTGTTGTTGATGTTGTTGGTGTTGTTGTTTATTTGACGTTGTTGGTTTTGTTTATTTGACGTTGTTTTAGTTGTTGTTGTTTATTTGACGTTGTTGTTGTTGTTTATTTGATGTTGTTGTTGTTGACATTGTTGTTGTTTATGTTATTGTTTATTTGACGTTGTTGTTGTTGTTATTGTTGTTGTTGTTGTTGTTTATTTGACGTTGTTGTTGTTGTTTATTTGACGTTGTTGTTGTTTATTTGACATTGTTATTGTTATTGTTTATTTGACATTGTTGTTGTTGTTTATTTGACGTTGTTGTTGTTGTTGGTGTTGACGTTGTTGTTGTTGTTGTTTATTTGACGTTGTTGTTGTTGTTGATTATTTGACGTTGTTGTTGTTGTTGTTGTTATTTATTTGACGTAGTTGTTGTTGTATTTATTTGACGTTGTTGTTGTTGTTGTTTATTTGACGGTGTTGTTGTAGTTGTTGTTTATTTGACGTTGTTGTTGTTGTTATTTATTTGACGTTGTTGTTGTTGTTGTTTATTTGATGTTGTTGTTGTTGATGTTATTAGTGTTGTTTTTTATTTGACGTTGTTGTTGTTATTGTTGTTGTTGTTGTTGTTTATTTGACGTTGTTGTTGTTGTTTATTTGACGTTGTTGTTGTTGTTATTGTTTATTTGACGTTGTTGTTATTGTTGTTTATTTGACGTTGTTATTGTTGTTTATTTGACGTTATTTTTGTTTTTTGACGTTGTTGTTGTTGTTGTTGTTGACGTTGTTGGTGTTGTTGTTTATTTGACGTTGTTTTTGTTATTGTTATTGTTGTTGTTTATTTAACGTTGTTGTTGTTGTTGTTTATTTGACGTTGTTGTTGTTGTTGTTATTGTTTATTTGAAGTTGTTGTTGTTGTTGTTGTTTATTTGACGTTGTTATTGTTGTTTATTTGACGTTGTTTGTGTTATTTGACGTTGTTGTTGTTGTTGTTGTTGTATTTGTTGTTGTTGTTGTTGTTCCTTATTTGACGTTGTTGTTGTTGTTGTTGTTGTTTATTTGACGTTGTTGTTGCGGTTGTTTATTTGACATTGTTGTTGTTGTTGTTGTTTATTTGACATTGTTGTTGTTGTTGTTGTTATTGTTGTTGTTGTTGTTTATTTGACGTTGTTGTTGTTGTTTATTTGACATTGTTGTTGTTGTTGTTATTGTTGTTGTTGTTGTTTATTTGACGTTGTTGTTGTTGTTGTTGTTTATTTGACGTGGTTATTGTTGTTATTGTTGTTTATTTGACGTTATTTTTGTTGTTGATGTTGTTGTTGTTGTTGTTTATTTGATGTTATTGTTGTTGTTATTTATTTGACATTGTTAATGTTTTTGACGTTGTTGATGTTGTTTTTGTTGTTTATTTAATGTTGTTGGTGTTGTTGTTTATTTGACGTTGTTGTTGTTGTTGTTGTTTATTTGACGTTGTTGTTGTTGTTGTTATTGTTTATTTGATGTTGTTGTTGTTGTTGTTTATTTGATGTTGTTATTGTTGTTTATTTGACGTTGTTGTTGTTTATTTGACGTTGTTGTTGTGGTTGACGTTGTTGTTGTTGTTCGTTATTTGACGTTATTGTTGTTGTTTATTTGACGTTTTTATTGTTGTTGATGTTGTTTTGTTGTTGTTGTTTATTTGATGTTGTTGTTGTTTATTTGACGTTGTTGTTGTTAATGTTTATTTGACATTGTTGTTGTTGACGGTGTTGTTGTTGTTGTTTATTTGACATTGCTGTTGTTGTTGTTGTTGACGTTGTTGTTGTAGTTGTTTATTTGACGTTGTTGTTGTTGTTGTTTATTTGACGTTGTTGTTGTTGTTGTTTATTTGATGTTGTTGTTGTTGTTTATTTGACGTTGTTGTTGTTGACGTTGTTGTTGTTGTTATTGTTTATTTGACGTTGTTTTTGTTGTTTATTTGACGTTGTTATTGTTGTTGACGTTGTTATTGTTATTGTTGTTGTTGTTTATTTGACGTTGTTGTTGTTGTTGTTGTTTATTTGACGTTGTTGTTGTTGTTCTTTATTTGACGTTGTTGTTGTTGTTGTTGTTGTTGTTGTTGTTGTTGTTGTTTATTTGACGTTGTTTTTGTCGTTGTTTTTGTTGTTTATTTGACGTTGTTGTTGTTGTTGTTTATTTGACGTTGTTTTTGTCGTTGTTTTTGTTGTTTATTTGACGTTGTTGTTGTTGTTTATTTGACGTTGTTGTTGTTGTTTATTTGACGTTGTTGTTGTTGTTGTTGTTGTTGAAGTTGTTGTTGTTGTTGACGTTGTTTTTGTTGTTGACGTTGTTGTTGTTGTTTATTTGACGTTGTTATTGTTATTTATTTGACATTTTTGTTGTTGTTGACGGTGTTGTTGTTGTTTTTTATTTGACATTGTTGTTGTTGTTGACGTTGTTGTTGTTGTTGTTGTTTATTTGACGTTGATGTTGTTGTTGTTCATTTGACGTTGTTGTTGTTGTTTATTTGATGTTATTGTTAATGTTGTTGTTGTTGTTTATTTGACGTTGTTGTTGTTGTTTATTTGACATAGTTGTTGTTGTTGACGTTGTTGTTGACGTTGTTGTTGTTGTTGTTGTTTATTTGACATTTTTGTTGTTGTTGATGTTGTTGTTGTTTATTTGACGTTGTTGTTGTTGTTGTTTATTTGACATTGTTGTTGTTGTTTATTTGACGTTGTTGTTGTTGTTGACGTTGTTGTTGTTGTTGTTGTTGTTGTTGTTGTTTTTGTTGTTTATTTGATGTTGTTGTTGTTGACGTTGTTGGTGTTGTTGTTTATTTGACGTTGTTGTTGTTGATGTTTATTTGACGTTGTTTTAGTTGTTGTTGTTTATTTGACGTTGTTGTTGTTGTTGTTTATTTGACGTTTATGTTGTTGACATTGTTGTTGTTTATGTTATTGTTTATTTGACGTTGTTGTTGTTGTTTATTTGACATTGTTGTTGTTGTTTATTTGATGTTGTTGTTGTTTACTTGACGTTGTTGTTGTTGTTGTTTATTTAACGTTGTTGTTGTTGTTATTTATTTGACGTTGTTGTTGTTGTTGTTATTGTTTATTTGACGTTGTTGTTGTTGTTGTTAATTTGACGTTGTTATTGTTGTTTATTTGATGTTGTTGTTATTGTTTTATTTGTTGTTGTTGTTGTTCCTTATTTGACGTTGTTGTTATTGTTGTTGTTTATTTGACGTTGTTGTTGTTGTTGTTTATTTGACGTTGTTGTTGTTGTTGTTTATTTGACGTTGTTGGTGTTGTTGTTTATTTGACGTTGTTGTTGTTGTTGACGTTGTTGTTGTTGTTGTTGTTGTTTATTTAACGTTGTTGTTGTTGTTGTTTATTTGACATTGTTGTTGTTGTTGTTTATTTGACATAGTTGTTGTTGTAATTGTTGTTGTTGTTGTTGTTTATTTGACGTTGTTGTTGTTGTAGACGTTGTTGGTGTTTTTGTTTATTTGACATTGTTGTTGTTATTGTTGTTTTTGTTGTTTATTTGACGTTGTTGTTGTTGTTGTTTATTTGACGTTGTTGTTGTTGTTGATTATTTGACGTTGTTGTTGTTTATTTGATGTTGTTGTTGTTTATTTGACGTTGTTGTTGTTGTTGTTGTTTATTTGACGTTGTTGTTGTTGTTATTGTTTATTTGACGTTGTTGTTATTGTTGTTTATTTGACGTTGTTATTGTTGTTTATTTGACGTTATTTTTGTTTTTTGACGTTGTTGTTGTTGTTGTTGTTGACGTTGTTGGTGTTGTTGTTTATTTGACGTTGTTTTTGTTATTGTTATTGTTGTTGTTTATTTGACGTTGTTGTTGTTGTTGTTGTTTATTTGACGTTGTTGTTGTTGTTTGTATTGTTTATTTGAAGTTGTTGTTGTTGTTGTTTATTTGACGTTGTTATTGTTGTTTATTTGACGTTGTTTGTGTTATTTGACGTTGTTGTTGTTGTTGTTGCATTTGTTGTTGTTGTTATTGTTCCTTATTTGACGTTGTTGTTGTTGTTGTTGTTGTTTATTTGACGTTGTTGTTGCGGTTGTTTATTTGACATTGTTGTTGTTGTTTATTTGACATTGTTGTTGTTGTTGTTGTTATTGTTGTTGTTGTTGTTGTTTATTTGACGTTGTTGTTGTTGTTGTTTATTTGACATTGTTGTTGTTGTTGTTATTGTTGTTGTTGTTGTTTATTTGACGTTGTTGTTGTTGTTGTTGTTTATTTGACGTGGTTATTGTTGTTATTGTTGTTTATTTGACGTTATTTTTGTTGTTGATGTTGTTGTTGTTGTTGTTGCTTATTTGATGTTATTGTTGTTGTTATTTATTTGACATTGTTAATGTTTTTGACGTTGTTGTTGTTGTTTTTGTTGTTTATTTAATGTTGTTGTTGTTGACGTTGTTGGTGTTGTTGTTTATTTGACGTTGTTGTTGTTGTTTATTTGACGTTGTTGTTGTTGTTGTTTATTTGACGTTGTTGTTGTTGTTGTTATTGTTTATTTGATGTTGTTGTTGTTGTTGTTGTTGTTTATTTGATGTTGTTATTGTTGTTTATTTGACGTTGTTGTTGTTTATTTGACGTTGTTGTTGTGGTTCACGTTGTTGTTAGTGTTGTTGTTGTTTATTTGACGTTGTTGTTGTGGTTGACGTTGTTGTTAGTGTTGTTGTTCGTTATTTGACGTTATTGTTGTTGTTTATTTGACGTTTTTATTGTTGTTGATGTTGTTTTGTTGTTGTTGTTTATTTGATGTTGTTGTTGTTTATTTGACGTTGTTGTTGTTAATGTTTATTTGACATTGTTGTTGTTGACGGTGTTGTTGTTGTTGTTTATTTGACATTGCTGTTGTTGTTGTTGTTGACGTTGTTGTTGTAGTTGTTTATTTGACGTTGTTGTTGTTGTTGTTTATTTGACGTTGTTGTTGTTGTTGTTTATTTGATGTTGTTGTTGTTGTTTATTTGACGTTGTTGTTGTTGACGTTGTTGTTGTTGTTATTGTTTATTTGACGTTGTTTTTGTTGTTTATTTGACGTTGTTATTGTTGTTGACGTTGTTATTGTTATTGTTGTTGTTGTTTATTTGACGTTGTTGTTGTTGTTGTTGTTTATTTGACGTTGTTGTTGTTGTTCTTTATTTGACGTTGTTGTTGTTGTTGTTGTTGTTGTTGTTGTTGTTGTTGTTGTTTATTTGACGTTGTTTTTGTCGTTGTTTTTGTTGTTTATTTGACGTTGTTGTTGTTGTTGTTTATTTGACGTTGTTTTTGTCGTTGTTTTTGTTGTTTATTTGACGTTGTTGTTGTTGTTTATTTGACGTTGTTGTTGTTGTTTATTTGACGTTGTTGTTGTTGTTGTTGTTGTTGAAGTTGTTGTTGTTGTTGACGTTGTTTTTGTTGTTGACGTTGTTGTTGTTGTTTATTTGACGTTGTTATTGTTATTTATTTGACATTTTTGTTGTTGTTGACGGTGTTGTTGTTGTTTTTTATTTGACATTGTTGTTGTTGTTGACGTTGTTGTTGTTGTTGTTGTTTATTTGACGTTGATGTTGTTGTTGTTCATTTGACGTTGTTGTTGTTGTTTATTTGATGTTATTGTTAATGTTGTTGTTGTTGTTTATTTGACGTTGTTGTTGTTGTTTATTTGACATAGTTGTTGTTGTTGACGTTGTTGTTGACGTTGTTGTTGTTGTTGTTGTTTATTTGACATTTTTGTTGTTGTTGATGTTGTTGTTGTTTATTTGACGTTGTTGTTGTTGTTGTTTATTTGACATTGTTGTTGTTGTTTATTTGACGTTGTTGTTGTTGTTGACGTTGTTGTTGTTGTTGTTGTTGTTGTTGTTGTTTTTGTTGTTTATTTGATGTTGTTGTTGTTGACGTTGTTGGTGTTGTTGTTTATTTGACGTTGTTGTTGTTGATGTTTATTTGACGTTGTTTTAGTTGTTGTTGTTTATTTGACGTTGTTGTTGTTGTTGTTTATTTGACGTTTATGTTGTTGACATTGTTGTTGTTTATGTTATTGTTTATTTGACGTTGTTGTTGTTGTTTATTTGACATTGTTGTTGTTGTTTATTTGATGTTGTTGTTGTTTACTTGACGTTGTTGTTGTTGTTGTTTATTTAACGTTGTTGTTGTTGTTATTTATTTGACGTTGTTGTTGTTGTTGTTATTGTTTATTTGACGTTGTTGTTGTTGTTGTTAATTTGACGTTGTTATTGTTGTTTATTTGATGTTGTTGTTATTGTTTTATTTGTTGTTGTTGTTGTTCCTTATTTGACGTTGTTGTTATTGTTGTTGTTTATTTGACGTTGTTGTTGTTGTTGTTTATTTGACGTTGTTGTTGTTGTTGTTTATTTGACGTTGTTGGTGTTGTTGTTTATTTGACGTTGTTGTTGTTGTTGACGTTGTTGTTGTTGTTGTTGTTGTTTATTTAACGTTGTTGTTGTTGTTGTTTATTTGACATTGTTGTTGTTGTTGTTTATTTGACATAGTTGTTGTTGTAATTGTTGTTGTTGTTGTTGTTTATTTGACGTTGTTGTTGTTGTAGACGTTGTTGGTGTTTTTGTTTATTTGACATTGTTGTTGTTATTGTTGTTTTTGTTGTTTATTTGACGTTGTTGTTGTTGTTGTTTATTTGACGTTGTTGTTGTTGTTGATTATTTGACGTTGTTGTTGTTTATTTGATGTTGTTGTTGTTTATTTGACGTTGTTGTTGTTGTTGTTGTTTATTTGACGTTGTTGTTGTTGTTATTGTTTATTTGACGTTGTTGTTATTGTTGTTTATTTGACGTTGTTATTGTTGTTTATTTGACGTTATTTTTGTTTTTTGACGTTGTTGTTGTTGTTGTTGTTGACGTTGTTGGTGTTGTTGTTTATTTGACGTTGTTTTTGTTATTGTTATTGTTGTTGTTTATTTGACGTTGTTGTTGTTGTTGTTGTTTATTTGACGTTGTTGTTGTTGTTTGTATTGTTTATTTGAAGTTGTTGTTGTTGTTGTTTATTTGACGTTGTTATTGTTGTTTATTTGACGTTGTTTGTGTTATTTGACGTTGTTGTTGTTGTTGTTGCATTTGTTGTTGTTGTTATTGTTCCTTATTTGACGTTGTTGTTGTTGTTGTTGTTGTTTATTTGACGTTGTTGTTGCGGTTGTTTATTTGACATTGTTGTTGTTGTTTATTTGACATTGTTGTTGTTGTTGTTGTTATTGTTGTTGTTGTTGTTGTTTATTTGACGTTGTTGTTGTTGTTGTTTATTTGACATTGTTGTTGTTGTTGTTATTGTTGTTGTTGTTGTTTATTTGACGTTGTTGTTGTTGTTGTTGTTTATTTGACGTGGTTATTGTTGTTATTGTTGTTTATTTGACGTTATTTTTGTTGTTGATGTTGTTGTTGTTGTTGTTGCTTATTTGATGTTATTGTTGTTGTTATTTATTTGACATTGTTAATGTTTTTGACGTTGTTGTTGTTGTTTTTGTTGTTTATTTAATGTTGTTGTTGTTGACGTTGTTGGTGTTGTTGTTTATTTGACGTTGTTGTTGTTGTTTATTTGACGTTGTTGTTGTTGTTGTTTATTTGACGTTGTTGTTGTTGTTGTTATTGTTTATTTGATGTTGTTGTTGTTGTTGTTGTTTATTTGATGTTGTTATTGTTGTTTATTTGACGTTGTTGTTGTTTATTTGACGTTGTTGTTGTGGTTGACGTTGTTGTTAGTGTTGTTGTTGTTTATTTGACGTTGTTGTTGTGGTTGACGTTGTTGTTAGTGTTGTTGTTCGTTATTTGACGTTATTGTTGTTGTTTACTTGACGTTTTTATTGTTGTTGATGTTGTTTTGTTGTTGTTGTTTATTTGATGTTGTTGTTGTTTATTTGACGTTGTTGTTGTTAATGTTTATTTGACATTGTTGTTGTTGACGGTGTTGTTGTTGTTGTTGTTGTTTATTTGACATTGTTGTTGTTGTTGTTGTTGACGTTGTTGTTGTAGTTGTTTATTTGACGTTGTTGTTGTTGTTGTTTATTTGACGTTGTTGTTGTTGTTGTTTATTTGATGTTGTTGTTGTTGTTTATTTGACGTTGTTGTTGTTGACGTTGTTGTTGTTGTTATTGTTTATTTGACGTTGTTTTTGTTGTTTATTTGACGTAGTTGTTGTTGTTGACGTTGTTGTTGTTGTTGTTTATTTGACGTTTTTGTTGTTGTTGATGTTGTTGTTGTTTTTGTTGTTGTTTATTTGACGTTGTTGTTGTTGTTGTTGTTGTTATTGTTATTGTTGTTGTTGTTTATTTGACGTTGTTGTTGTTGTTGTTGTTTATTTGACGTTGTTGTTGTTGTTCTTTATTTGACGTTGTTGTTGTTAGTGTTTATTTGACGTTGTTTTTGTCGTTGTTTTTGTTATTTATTTGACGTTGTTGTTGTTGTTGTTGTTGTTTATTTGACGTTGTTTTTGTCGTTGTTTTTGTTATTTATTTGACGTTGTTGTTGTTGTTTATTTGACGTTGTTGTTGTTGTTTATTTGACGTTGTTGTTGTTGTTGTTGTTGTTGTTGTTGAAGTTATTGTTGTTGTTGACGTTGTTTTTGTTGTTGACGTTGTTGTTGTTGTTGTTTATTTGACGTTGTTATTGTTATTTATTTGACATTGTTGTTGTTGTTGACGGTGTTGTTGTTGTTTTTTATTTGACATTGTTGTTGTTGTTGACGTTGTTGTTGTTGTTGTTGTTTATTTGACGTTGTTGTTGTTGTTGTTCATTTGACGTTGTTGTTGTTGTTTATTTGATGTTATTGTTAATGTTGTTGTTGTTGTTTATTTGACGTTGTTGTTGTTGTTTATTTGACATAGTTGTTGTTGTTGACGTTGTTGTTGTTGTTGTTGTTGATTTTGTTGTTGTTTATTTGACGTTGTTGTTGTTGTTGTTTATTTGACGTTGTTGTTGTTGTTTATTTGACGTTGTTGTTGTTGTTGACGTTGTTGTTGTTGTTGTTGTTGTTGTTTTTGTTGTTTATTTGATGTTGTTGTTGTTGACGTTGTTGGTGTTGTTGTTTATTTGACGTTGTTGTTGTTGATGTTTATTTGACGTTGTTTTAGTTGTTGTTGTTTATTTGACGTTGTTGTTGTTGTTGTTTATTTGACGTTTATGTTGTTGACATTGTTGTTGTTTATGTTATTGTTTATTTGACGTTGTTGTTGTTGTTTATTTGACATAGTTGTTGTTGTTGACTTTATTGTTGTTGTTGTTGTTGTTTATTTGACGTTTTTGTTGTTGTTGATGTTGTTGTTGTTGTTTATTTGACGTTGTTGTTATTGTTGTTTATTTGACATTGTTGTTGTTGTTTATTTGATGTTGTTGTTGTTTACTTGACGTTGTTGTTGTTGTTAGTTATTTAACGTTGTTGTTGTTGTTATTTATTTGACGTTGTTGTTGTTGTTGTTATTGTTTATTTGACATTGTTGTTGTTGTTGTTAATTTGACGTTGTTATTGTTGTTTATTTGATGTTGTTGTTATTGTTTTATTTGTTGTGTTGTTGTTCCTTATTTGACGTTGTTGTTATTGTTGTTGTTTATTAGACGTTGTTGTTGTTGTTGTTTATTTGACGTTGTTGTTGTTGTTGTTTATTTGACGTTGTTGGTGTTGTTGTTTATTTGACGTTGTTGTTGTTGTTGACGTTGTTGTTGTTGTTGTTGTTGTTTATTTAACGTTGTTGTTGTTGTTGTTTATTTGACATTGTTGTTATTGTTGTTTATTTGACATAGTTGTTGTTGTAATTGTTGTTGTTGTTGTTGTTTATTTGACGTTGTTGTTGTTGTAGACGTTGTTGGTGTTGTTGTTTATTTGACATTGTTGTTGTTATTGTTGTTTTTGTTGTTTATTTGACGTTGTTGTTGTTGTTGTTGTTGTTGTTGTTTATTTGACGTTGTTGTTGTTGTTGATTATTTGACGTTGTTGTTGTTATTGTTGTTGTTGTTGTTGTTTATTTGACGTTGTTGTTGTTGTTTATTTGACGTTGTTGTTGTTGTTGTTTATTTGACGTTGTTGTTGTTGTTATTGTTTATTTGACGTTGTTGTTATTGTTGTTTATTTGACGTTGTTATTGTTGTTTATTTGACGTTATTTTTGTTTTTTGACGTTGTTGTTGTTGTTGTTGTTGACGTTGTTGGTGTTGTTGTTTATTTGACGTTGTTGTTGTTGTTGTTGTTTATTTGACGTTGTTGTTTTTGTTGTTATTGTTTATTTGAAGTTGTTGTTGTTGTTGTTGTTTATTTGACGTTGTTATTGTTGTTTATTTGACGTTGTTTGTGTTATTTGACGTTGTTGTTGTTGTTGTTGTATTTGTTGTTGTTGTTGTTGTTCCTTATTTGACGTTGTTGTTGTTGTTGTTGTTTATTTGACGTTGTTGTTGCGGTTGTTTATTTGACATTGTTGTTGTTGTTGTTTATTAGACATTGTTGTTGTTGTTGTTGTTGTTATTGTTGTTGTTGTTGTTTATTTGACGTTGTTGTTGTTGTTGTTTATTTGACATTGTTGTTGTTGTTGTTATTGTTGTTGTTGTTGTTTATTTGACGTTGTTGTTGTTGTTGTTTATTTGACGTGGTTATTGTTGTTATTGTTGTTTATTTGACGTTATTTTTGTTGTTGATGTTGTTGTTGTTGTTGTTGTTTATTTGATGTTATTGTTGTTGTTATTTATTTGACATTGTTAATGTTTTTGACGTTGTTGTTGTTGTTTTTGTTGTTTATTTAATGTTGTTGTTGTTGACGTTGTTGGTGTTGTTGTTTATTTGACGTTGTTGTTGTTGTTTATTTGACGTTGTTGTTGTTGTTGTTTATTTGACGTTGTTGTTGTTGTTGTTATTGTTTATTTGATGTTGTTGTTGTTGTTTATTTGATGTTGTTATTGTTGTTTATTTGACGTTGTTGTTGTTTATTTGACGTTGTTGTTGTGGTTGACGTTGTTGTTGTTGTTCGTTATTTGACGTTATTGTTGTTGTTGTTTATTTGACGTTTTTATTGTTGTTGATGTTGTTTTGTTGTTGTTGTTTATTTGATGTTGTTGTTGTTGTTTATTTGACGTTGTTGTTGTTAATGTGTATTTGACATTGTTGTTGTTGACGGTGTTGTTGTTGTTGTTTATTTGACATTGTTGTTGTTGTTGTTGACGTTGTTGTTGTAGTTGTTTATTTGACGTTGTTGTTGTTGTTGTTTATTTGACGTTGTTGTTGTTGTTGTTTATTTGATGTTGTTGTTGTTGTTTATTTGACGTTGTTATTGTTGTTTATTTGACGTTATTTTTGTTTTTTGACGTTGTTGTTGTTGTTGTTGTTGACGTTGTTGGTGTTGTTGTTTATTTGACGTTGTTTTTGTTATTGTTATTGTTGTTGTTTATTTGACGTTGTTGTTGTTGTTGTTGTTGTTTATTTGACGTTGTTGTTGTTGTTATTGTTTATTTGAAGTTGTTGTTGTTGTTGTTGTTTATTTGACGTTGTTATTGTTGTTTATTTGACGTTGTTTGTGTTATTTGACGTTGTTGTTGTTGTATTTGTTGTTGTTGTTGTTGTTCCTTATTTGACGTTGTTGTTGTTGTTGTTGTTTATTTGACGTTGTTGTTGCGGTTGTTTATTTGACATTGTTGTTGTTGTTGTTTATTTGACATTGTTGTTGTTGTTGTTGTTATTGTTGTTGTTGTTGTTTATTTGACGTTGTTGTTGTTGTTGTTTATTTGACATTGTTGTTGTTGTTGTTATTGTTGTTGTTGTTGTTGTTTATTTGACGTTGTTGTTGTTGTTGTTGTTTATTTGACGTGGTTATTGTTGTTATTGTTGTTTATTTGACGTTATTTTTGTTGTTGATGTTGTTGTTGTTGTTGTTGTTTATTTGATGTTATTGTTGTTGTTATTTATTTGACATTGTTAATGTTTTTGACGTTGTTGTTGTTGTTTTTGTTGTTTATTTAATGTTGTTGTTGTTGACGTTGTTGGTGTTGTTGTTTATTTGACGTTGTTGTTGTTGTTGTTTATTTGACGTTGTTGTTGTTGTTGTTGTTTATTTGACGTTGTTGTTGTTGTTGTTATTGTTTATTTGATGTTGTTGTTGTTGTTGTTTATTTGATGTTGTTATTGTTGTTTATTTGACGTTGTTGTTGTTTATTTGACGTTGTTGTTGTGGTTGACGTTGTTGTTGTTGTTCGTTATTTGACGTTATTGTTGTTGTTGTTGTTTATTTGACGTTTTTATTGTTGTTGATGTTGTTTTGTTGTTGTTGTTTATTTGATGTTGTTGTTGTTGTTTATTTGACGTTGTTGTTGTTAATGTTTATTTGACATTGTTGTTGTTGACGGTGTTGTTGTTGTTGTTGTTTATTTGACATTGTTGTTGTAGTTGTTTATTTGACGTTGTTGTTGTAGTTGTTTATTTGACGTTGTTGTTGTTGTTGTTGTTGTTTATTTGACGTTGTTGTTGTTGTTGTTTATTTGATGTTGTTGTTGTTGTTTATTTGACGTTGTTGTTGTTGACGTTGTTGTTGTTGTTATTGTTTATTTGACGTTATTTTTGTTGTTTATTTGACGTAGTTGTTGTTGTTGACGTTGTTGTTGTTGTTGTTTATTTGACGTTTTTGTTGTTGTTGATGTTGTTGTTGTTTTTGTTGTTGTTTATTTGACGTTGTTGTTGTTGTTGTTGTTATTGTTATTGTTGTTGTTGTTTATTTGACGTTGTTGTTGTTGTTGTTGTTTATTTGACGTTGTTGTTGTTGTTCTTTATTTGACGTTGTTGTTGTTGTTGTTGTTGTTGTTGTTGTTGTTGTTGTTTATTTGACGTTGTTTTTGTTGTTTATTTGACGTTGTTGTTGTTGTTGTTTATTTGACGTTGTTGTTGTTGTTGTTTATTTGACGTTGTTGTTGTTGTTGTTATTGTTTATTTGATGTTGTTGTTGTTGTTGTTTATTTGATGTTGTTATTGTTGTTTATTTGACGTTGTTGTTGTTTATTTGACGTTGTTGTTGTGGTTGACGTTGTTGTTGTTGTTTGTTATTTGACGTTATTGTTGTTGTTGTTTATTTGACGTTTTTATTGTTGTTGATGTTGTTTTGTTGTTGTTGTTTATTTGATGTTGTTGTTGTTGTTAATTTGACGTTGTTGATGTTAATGTTTATTTGACATTGTTGTTGTTGACGGTGTTGTTGTTGTTGTTGTTGTTTATTTGACATTGTTGTTGTTGTTGTTGACGTTGTTGTTGTAGTTGTTTATTTGACGTTGTTGTTGTTGTTGTTTATTTGACGTTGTTGTTGTTGTTGTTTATTTGATGTTGTTGTTGTTGTTTATTTGACGTTGTTGTTGTTGACGTTGTTGTTGTTGTTATTGTTTATTTGACATTGTGTTTGTTGTTTATTTGACGTAGTTGTTGTTGTTGACGTTGTTGTTGTTGTTGTTTATTTGACGTTGTTGTTGTTGTTTATTTGACGTTGTTGTTGTTGTTGTTTATTTGACGTTGTTGTTGTTGTATTTATTTGACGTTGTTGTTGTTGGTAATGTTTATTTGACGGTGTTGTTGTAGTTGTTGTTTATTTGACGTTGTTGTTGTTGTTATTTATTTGACGTTGTTGTTGTTGTTGTTTATTTGATGTTGTTGTTGTTGACGTTGGTGGTGTTGTTTTTTATTTGACGTTGTTGTTGTTATTGTTGTTGTTGTTGTTGTTTATTTGACGTTGTTGTTGTTTATTTGACGTTGTTGTTGTTGTTTATTTGACGTTGTTGTTGTTGTTGATGTTGTTTATTTGACGTTGTTATTGTTGTTTATTTGATGTTATTGTTGTTGTTGTTGTTGTTTATTTGACGTTGTTGTTGTTGTTGTTGTTTATTTGACATAGTTGTTGTTGTTGACATTGTTGTTGTTGTTGTTTATTTGACATTTTTGTTGTTGTTGATGTTGTTGTTGTTTATTTGACGTTGTTGTTGTTGTTTATTTGACGTTGTTGTTGTTGTTGTTGTTTATCTGACGTTGTTGTTGTTGTTGACGTTGTTGTTGTTGTTGTTATTTATTTGACGTTGTTGTTGTTGTTATTGTTGTTGTTGTTGTTGTTTATTTGACGTTGTTGTTGTTGTTTATTTGACGTTGTTGGTGTTGTTGTTTATTTGACATTGTTGTTGTTATTGTTTATTTGACGTTGTTGTTGTTGTTTATTTGACATTGTTGTTATTGTTGACGTTGTTGTTGTTGTTGTTTATTTGACGTTGTTGTTGTTGTTGTTTATTTGACGTTGTTGTTGTTGTTATTTATTTGACGTAGTTGTTGTATTTATTTGACGTTGTTGTTGTTGTTTATTTGACGGTGTTGTTGTAGTTGTTGTTTATTTGACGTTGTTGTTGTTGATATTTATTTGACGTTGTTGTTGTTGTTGTTTATTTGATGTTGTTGTTGTTGACGTTGTTGGTGTTGTTTTTTATTTGACGTTGTTGTTGTTATTATTGTTGTTGTTGTTTATTTGACGTTGTTGTTGTTGTAGTTTATTTGACGTTGTTGTTGTTGTTATTGTTTATTTGACGTTGTTGTTGTTGTTTATTTGACGTTGTTATTGTTGTTTATTTGACGTTGTTTTTGTTATTTGACGTTGTTGTTGTTGTTGTTGTTGACGTTGTTGGTGTTGTTGTTTATTTGACGTTGTTTTTGTTATTGTTATTGTTGTTGTTTATTTAACGTTGTTGTTGTTATTTATTTGACGTTGTTGTTGTTGTTGTTATTGTTTATTTGACGTTGTTGTTGTTGTTGTTGTTGTTGTTAATTTGACGTTGTTATTGTTGTTTATTTGATGTTGTTGTTAATGTTTTATTTGTTGTGGTTGTTGTTGTTCCTTATTTGACGTTGTTGTTATTGTTGTTGTTTATTTGACGTTGTTGTTGCTGTTGTTTATTTGACGTTGTTGTTCTTGTTGTTTATTTGACGTTGTTGGTGTTGTTGTTTATTTGGCGTTGTTGTTGTTATTGACGTTGTTGTTGTTGTTGTTGTTGTTTATTTAACGTTGTTGTTGTTGTTGTTGTTTTTTATTTGACATTGTTGTTGTTGTTGTTTATTTGACATAGTTGTTGTTGTAATTGTTGTTGTTGTTGTTGTTTATTTGACGTTGTTGTTGTTGTTGACGTTGTTGGTGTTGTTGTTTATTTGACATTGTTGTTGTTATTGTTGTTTTTGTTGTTTATTTGACGTTGTTGTTGTTGTTGTTTATTTGACGTTGTTGTTGTTGTTGATATTGTTTATTTGACGTTGTTGTTGTTGTTGTTTATTTGACGTTGTTATAGTTGTTTATTTGACGTTGTTTTTGTTATTTGACGTTGTTGTTGTTGTTGTTGTTGTTCCTTATTTGACGTTGTTGTTGTTGTTGTTGTTTATTTGACGTTGTTGTTGTTGTTATTGTTGTTGTTGTAGTTGTTTATTTGACGTTGTTGTTGTTGTAGTTGTTTTTTTCGTTGTTTTTGTCGTTGTTTTTGTTGTTTATTTGACGTTGTTGTTGTTGTTGTTTATTTGACGTTGTTGTTGTTGTTGTTAAAGTTGTTGTTGTTGTTTATTTGACGTTGTTGTTGTTGTTGACGTTATTTTTGTTGTTGACGTTGTTGTTGTTGTTGTTTATTTGACGTTGTTATTGTTGTTTATTTGACATTGTTGTTGTTGTTGACGGTGTTGTTGTTGTTGTTTATTTGACATTGTTGTTGTTGTTGTTGACGTTGTTGTTGTTGTTGTTGTTGTTGTTGTTTATTTGACGTTGTTGTTGTTGTTGATGTTGTTTATTTGACGTTGTTGTTGTTGTTTATTTGATGTTATTGTTGTTGTTGTTGTTGTTTATTTGACGTTGTTGTTGTTGTTGTTGTTTATTTGACATAGTTTTTGTTGTTGACGTTGTTGTTGTTGTTGTTTATTTGATGTTGTTGTTATTATTGTTGTTGTTGTTGGTTATTTGACGGTGTTGTTGTTGTTGTTGTTTATTTGACGTTGTTGTTGTAGTTTATTTGACGTTGTTGTTGTTGTTGTTATTGTTTATTTGACGTTGTTGTTGTTGTTGTTTATTTGACGTTGTTATTGTTGTTTATTTGACGTTGTTTTTGTTATTTGACGTTGTTATTGTTGTTGTTGTTGACGTTGTTGGTGTTGTTGTTTATTTGACGTTGTTTTTGTTATTGTTATTGTTGTTGTTTATTTGATGTTGTTGTTGTTGTTGTTGTTGTTTATTTGACGTTGTTGTTGTTGTTGTTATTGTTTATTTGACGTTGTTGTTGTTGTTGTTTATTTGACGTTGTTATTGTTGTTTATTTGACATTGTTTTTGTTATTTGACGTTGTTGTTGTTGTATTTGTTGTTGTTGTTGTTGTTGTTGTTCCTTATTTGACGTTGTTGTTGTTGTTTATTTGACGTTGTTGTTGCTGTTGTTTATTTGACGTTGTTGTTGTAGTTGTTTATTTGACATTGTTGTTGTTGTTGTTATTGTTGTTGTTGTTTATTTGACGTTGTTGTTGTTGTTTATTTGACGTGGTTGTTGTTGTTGTTGTTTATTTGACGTTATTGTTGTTGTTGATGTTGTTGTTGTTGTTTATTTGATGTTATTGTTGTTGTTATTTATTTGACATTGTGAATGTTTTTGACGTTGTTGTTGTTGTTTTTGTTGTTTATTTGATGTTGTTGTTGTTGACGTTGTTGGTGTTGTTGTTTATTTGACGTTGTTGTTGTTGTTTATTTGACGTTGTTTTAGTTGTTGTTGTTTATTTGACGTTGTTGTTGTTGTTGTTTATTTGACGTTGTTGTTGTTGACATTGTTGTTGTTTATGTTATTGTTTATTTGACGTTGTTGTTGTTGTTGTTTATTTGACGTTGTTGTTGTTGTTGTTATTGTTGTTGTTGTTGTTGTTGTTTATTTGACGTTGTTGTTGTTGTTGTTTATTTGACGTTGTTGTTGTTTATTTGACATTGTTATTGTTATTGTTTATTTGACATTGTTGTTGTTGTTTATTTGACGTTGTTGTTGTTGTTGTTGATGTTGTTGTTGTTGTTGTTTATTTGACGTTGTTGTTGTTGTTGATTATTTGACGTTCTTGTTGTTGTTGTTATTTATTTGACGTAGTTGTTGTTGTATTTATTTGACGTTGTTGTTGTTGTTGTTTATATGACGGTGTTGTTGTAGTTGTTGTTTATTTGACGTTGTTGTTGTTGTTATTTATTTGACGTTGTTGTTGTTGTTTATTTGATGTTGTTGTTGTTGACGTTGTTGGTGTTGTTTTTTATTTGACGTTGTTGTTGTTATTGTTGTTGTTGTTGTTGTTTATTTGACGTTGTTGTTGTTGTTTATTTGACGTTGTTGTTGTTGTTATTGTTTATTTGACGTTGTTGTTATTGTTGTTTATTTGACGTTGTTATTGTTGTTTATTTGACGTTATTTTTGTTTTTTGACGTTGTTGTTGTTGTTGTTGTTGACGTTGTTGGTGTTGTTGTTTATTTGACGTTGTTTTTGTTATTGTTATTGTTGTTGTTTATTTGACGTTGTTGTTGTTGTTGTTTATTTGACGTTGTTGTTGTTGTTATTGTTTATTTGAAGCTGTTGTTGTTGTTGTTTATTTGACGTTGTTATTGTTGTTTATTTGACGTTGTTGTTGTTGTTGTATTTGTTGTTGTTGTTGTTCCTTATTTAACGTTGTTGTTGTTGTTTATTTGACGTTGTTGTTGCTGTTGTTTATTTGTCATTGTTGTTGTTGTTGTTGTTTATTTGACATTGTTGTTGTTGTTGTTATTGTTGTTGTTGTTGTTGTTTATTTGACGTTGTTGTTGTTGTTGTTTATTTGACATTGTTGTTGTTGTTGTTATTGTTGTTGTTGTTGTTTATTTGACGTTGTTGTTGTTGTTGTTGTTGTTTATTTGACGTGGTTATTGTTGTTATTGTTGTTTATTTGACGTTAATTTTGTTGTTGATGTTGTTGTTGTTGTTGTTTATTTGATGTTATTGTTGTTGTTATTTATTTGACATTGTTAATGTTTTTGATGTTGTTGTTGTTGTTTTTGTTGTTTATTTGATGTTGTTGTTGTTGACGTTGTTGGTGTTGTTGTTTATTTGACGTTGTTGTTGTTGTTGTTGTTTATTTGACGTTTTTGTTATTGTTGTTTATTTGACGTTGTTGTTGTTGTTATTGTTTATTTGATGTTGTTGTTGTTGTTGTTGTTGTTTATTTGATGTTGTTATTGTTGTTTATTTGACGTTGTTGTTGTTTATTTGACGTTGTTGTTGTTGTTGACGTTGTTGTTGTTGTTCGTTATTTGACGTTATTCTTGTTGTTGTTTATTTGACGTTTTTGTTGTTGTTGATGTTGTTTTGTTGTTGTTGTTTATTTGATGTTGTTGTTGTTGTTGTTTATTTGACGTTGTTGTTGTTAATGTTTATTTGACATTGTTGTTGTTGACGGTGTTGTTGTTGTTGTTATTTATTTGACATTGTTGTTGTTGTTGTTGTTGTTGACGTTGTTGTTGTAGTTGTTTATTTGACGTTGTTGTTGTTGTTGTTTATTTGACGTTGTTGTTGTTGTTTATTTGATGTTGTTGTTGTTGTTTATTTGACGTTGTTGTTGTTGACGTTGTTGTTGTTGTTATTGTTTATTTGACGTTGTTTTTGTTATTTATTTGACGTACTTGTTGTTGTTGACGTTGTTGTTGTCGTTGTTGTTTATTTGACGTTGTTGTTGCTGTTGTTTATTTGACGTTGTTGTTCTTGTTGTTTATTTGACGTTGTTGGTGTTGTTGTTTATTTGACGTTGTTGTTGTTATTGACGTTGTTGTTGTTGTTGTTGTTTATTTAACATTGTTGTTGTTGTTGTTGTTTTTTATTTGACATTGTTGTTGTTGTTGTTTATTTGACATAGTTGTTGTTGTAATTGTTGTTGTTGTTGTTGTTTATTTGACGTTGTTGTTGTTGTTGACGTTGTTGGTGTTGTTGTTTATTTGACATTGTTGTTGTTATTGTTGTTTTTGTTGTTTATTTGACGTTGTTGTTGTTGTTGTTTATTTGACGTTGTTGTTGTTGTTGATATTGTTTATTTGACGTTGTTGTTGTTGTTGTTGTTTATTTGACGTTGTTATTGTTGTTTATTTGACGTTGTTTTTGTTATTTGACGTTGTTGTTGTTGTTGTTGTTGTTCCTTATTTGACGTTATTGTTGTTGTTGTTGTTTATTTGACGTTGTTGTTGTTGTTGTTATTGTTGTTGTTGTTGTTGTTTATTTGACGTTGTTGTTGTAGTTGTTTTTTTCGTTGTTTTTGTCGTTGTTTTTGTTGTTTATTTGACGTTGTTGTTGTTGTTGTTTATTTGACGTTGTTGTTGTTTATTTGACGTTGTTGTTGTTGTTGTTAAAGTTTTTGTTGTTGTTTATTTGACGTTGTTGTTGTTGTTGACGTTGTTTTTGTTGTTGACGTTGTTGTTGTTGTTGTTTATTTAACGTTGTTATTGTTGTTTATTTGACATTGTTGTTGTTGTTGACGGTGTTGTTGTTGTTGTTGTTTATTTGACATTGTTGTTGTTGTTGTTGTCGTTGTTGTTGTTGTTGTTGTTGTTGTTTATTTGACGTTGTTGTTGTTGTTGATGTTGTTTATTTGACGTTGTTGTTGTTGTTTATTTGATGTTATTGTTGTTGTTGTTGTTGTTTATTTGACGTTGTTGTTGTTGTTGTTGTTTATTTGACATAGTTTTTGTTGTTGACGTTGTTGTTGTTGTTGTTTATTTGATGTTGTTGTTATTATTGTTGTTGTTGTTGGTTATTTGACGGTGTTGTTGTAGTTGTTTTTTATTTGACGTTGTTGTTGTTGTTATTTATTTGACGTTGTTGTTGTTGTTGTTTATTTGATGTTGTTGTTGTTGACGTTGTTGGTGTTGTTTTTTATTTGACGTTGTTGTTGTTGTTTATTTGACGTTGTTGTTGTTGTTTATTTGACGTTGTTGTTGTTGTTATTGTTTATTTGACGTTGTTGTTGTTGTTGTTTTTTTGACGTTGTTATTGTTGTTTATTTGACGTTGTTTTTGTTATTTGACGTTGTTGTTGTTGTTGTTGACGTTGTTGGTGTTGTTGTTTATTTGACGTTGTTTTTGTTATTGTTATTGTTGTTGTTTATTTGACGTTGTTGTTGTTGTGGTTATTGTTTAT